>SGPL01000392.1:0-31547 GCA_004802705.1 Bondarzewia mesenterica | reverse complement strand
CAAGTCCAAGTCTTCTTCAGTATTAGGTTTAACTGTGATAAGTTGACTTATGACATTTTATTGCACGTTCATTTTATCTTCAGCATTTGTCTAGTTCTCGGTCATTCGATGAGACTTATTTCAGTCAAGTCGGCGGTCGTGAACTAGACTCCAATTACTAATCTGCTTTGAGATCTTGTACAAACAAGACCTTTTACAGATACACAACACCCGCTCACCCTGTATTCTTGTTCAATACAAGATCAACAGAATAAACATAACAACCTCCCTCAAAATGAACAACTAGGCTTCTCCGGGAAAGAAGGAAAACCTGAGTTAAGTCTAGGCACTGAAGCACTCACTTAGCACCTTTGGGTTGTTTTTCCCATCCACGTGTAGCCTTCCCACTGCTTCACTGCATGACATCGCTCACGATGTGAACTCGCTAGGGGAACAGGTGCCGATGCCCTGCAAGCGCTGCTTGTATGGGTGGTAAGTTTGAGTTAGGTTCGGGTCAGTGAATGGCACATCCACGATTTTTATAGGCAGCACGACAGCCTTGTTGAGCTTCTTGGTCCGCAGTGACAATAGATGACCTGAGCCTACTGTTCTGTTTTGAAAAGATGATGTCAGCTCTGTTAACGAATGTCAATATAGTAGTAGACTTATGCCTCACCAGCACAGTGCATAGTAACATGAATATTGTGGATGCTAAGGCCGACACCGCCAGCGGTCTTGCTGATCATGGCGCAACTCTTCAAGGTGTCGTAGATGCAGTCGTTAGAGTTATCTTTCATGCAAACAAGGAAGCAAGAGCTCATCTGAGGATGAGGTGTACTGGCATTGAAGAGAGCATGGGCAAGGCGTACATGAAGTATCGCTCGGACATGAGGTTGTAAGTTTTTTTTTTGTGGGTGGTTCAGAGATGGAATTGCTTACCATTGTCCAAAGCCAAACACCACTTTGGGCGGGTCATTGATCACTATGTCCGCATTATTCTTCGAGTCTTCAAAATGCTGGGGTGTGAATGTGAACAGATCCAGATATGTCGTTTCATCGTGGAGGATGCTTCTGTGGGCGCACGAACATTAGCATCCACATGAAGTCCACGCATATGATGACTCACCAGGCATTGGCCATGACCATCATGCCCTTGGGT
Organism: Bondarzewia mesenterica; assembly: GCA_004802705.1. Taxonomy (NCBI): domain Eukaryota; kingdom Fungi; phylum Basidiomycota; class Agaricomycetes; order Russulales; family Bondarzewiaceae; genus Bondarzewia; species Bondarzewia mesenterica. The sequence continues at coordinate 30,409 of SGPL01000392.1, read as the reverse complement.
ATTGAGTGCCCTTTGTACATCCTCGGTCATGGAGTGCGTGACACTGAGTGGACCAATGAGGTTTCACCACTCCTTGGGCATGCCAAGTTTGGGCGTGATGAGCACTGCATCGTAGTGGATACCTGAGTAGATGAGCAGCACTTGATTGCCCGACATGCCCGACGAGGGCATGAAGCGGTCGATGCACCCCATCTCGACGTCGATGGATGTGATCTCAGTCACGTAGTATGTCGCAAGGATCATGAGCTCAATCGCGCTGCCCCAGTGGTTTAGCGAGAGGATTGTGGTAATATAGTCATTCCAGGGATGCCTGCGTGGCAACAATTAGTGATGAGGGTGAGCACCCATCATTCTTGCCACCTCCATGAATGAACGAACTGTTGAAATCTGAGCTTGCACGACAGGAAGCTGTATCACGTGACTCACGCGTTCCGATGCGCTCATCCCAGCAGGATGCAATGATACTGTAAGTGTCAAACCCTTTCCACTGTATATATATCTCGTATCCTTCGTACTACCCCCCTCAGTCATTTCCCCACTACTCTACAACTGAGATAAGGACTCGAATAGACGAGCTATAATTTCCAACAGGTTATGGGCCCTGATGAGTAAATTCTTACTGGCGCTATCCCTACGACTCTCATGCTGCCGCTTCATCTATAACTTGTCCATCTCTGTCTTGTGTATTCCCACTGGTTGCCTGCCATGTCTCTCCCACATTCTGTCTCGATTCCTGATGATGACAATTTTACCCCCACGCAAGCAACCATCGTTTATCACGATGAACCTGAATACGACTCTGATATCCCAGGACCCAGTGCCCGGAAGTCTATGAAACAACCCATTCCTTTGTCAGAACCTGAGGTAGTAGTGCCAAACTGCCCCCGCTGTAATACCCACCTGTTGATTGCCCTAACTCGCCCAAGCTCTGAATCTGATTCCGATGACATCGATCTCGCATCGATCCTGAACCTGAAGGCTTGGTCTCCCCTATCATTGAAGGCAGAATCAAAGTTGCGTACCCAATTGCAAACTGCCCAGTCTCATTTTGGGGACTTCCCCCCCCCTTACCGATGACAACTACGATACTTGGACCAAGGATTGCCTGACCCATGTCGAGCTTCTCACATATGGCGCGCTCATCACTACCGATCGTGACGATTTTGGAACCCTCAACTCATGACAAGCATACATTTGGGATCGCACTGACCTCATGGTAAAGAATCTAATTCTATCACGGTTGACCCATCCTGTCCGTTGTCGCATGGAACATCTTAACCGGAACTATGCTACTGCTCGGTCTCTCTGGCTGGCCATTCGTGACGAGTTCATTGACAAAGGGATCATCGCACAGGTTAACACCATTCACCGTGCTCTCAGCCATAAGTTTCCCACCAATTCTTCTCTCATCGCCACCTGAGATGACATAATTGCTGATGTTGACCGTATTTTCGAGAACGGCAATCTTACACGCAAAAGCCTAGCCATTGTTATTGGCTTGCAGGCTCTTTCGGCCCATTACCCTGACGTCCGTCAGACGATTCAGACAGTTGGCGATTTTTCTATCACCTCTTTTCGCCATCATCTAGAGGCCTTAGACGAGAGCCGTACCGAGCAATCTGGCAAATACTCACGTGGCCGCTCTCAATTCCTTGACTCTACTGTCACTACCACTACCACTGGTACCTCTGGCAATAACAACAAACCTCATGGACCACCTCCCACGTGTGCTCACTGCGGTGGCCGTCACATATCTGCAAACTGCTGGGCTACTTTCGGCAAACCACCCGAGGCTGTCCTGCGTGACCGGAAATGCCACGCTGGTAATTCCTCTGCTACTGCTGCCGCCACTCCCGCTGCCCCCGACAATGCCACTCGTGCCCCAGCTACTCCAACTACCTCTGATGGTGCCTTCATTGAATCGGCTGCCGTTGCCCTCACCCAGGAGGAGTTAGATTATTTTTCGTGCACAGTCATTCCCTCATCCTCATTGCCCACTGAGCATTGCTCTGTCGACTGGACCGTTTATGGCCCCAACTGCGACGTTGCTGCCCCACTTGTCATGGATGCTCCCTATTTTTTTGATAGTGGTTCCAGTTGCCATATTTCACCTTCCCATGATGATCTCACCAATTTTACCTCCATCTCCCCTCGTGCAATCCGAGGCGTGAATGGATCCGCTGTTTATGCATTAGGCCAGGGCTCCCTTCGACTCAGGCTTGGTAAAGGGCGCATCTTTGTTCTCCCTGATGTTTTGTTCATTCCTGGTGCCTCTATTCGCCTAATCTCGGTCGGTCGCCTCTGCAACATGGGCGACAAATACTCTGTCCAATTTGACGACCAACAATGCTTTGTTCGCCACAAGACTGGTAGCCAAAAGCTTGTCACCACCAGAAACTGCACTGCCAACAACCTCTACCACCTTAACGGCACTCTGACCCCCACTTCCTTGCTTCCCCTCTATCGCTGCCTCCGCCTCCGCGGCTGACCTTGACACCTGGCACCGCCGCCTCAGCCATGTAAATGTTCAGTCTATCATGCACATGGCTCGTCATGGCTTGGCATCAGGTATGCCCACTGATTTCTTGTCTTTACCACCCACATGTGATCACTGCATTCTCGCGAAGCAGACGAAGAACCCATTGCCTAAGGTACGCCAAGGACACCGTGCCACCCGACCTTTGGGAATCATCTTTGCCGATATCATTGGCCCGGAGGCTGTTGCAGCTCGTAGTGGACAGTGTTTCTCTCTGAACTTAATCTGTGATTTCAGCCGCATGTCCTTTTGCTACTCTCTTTGCCACAAATCAGATTCCTTACCCACGTTTCGTCACTGGCGTGCCATGGTCGAAAAACAACTTGGCTCTGAAGTCAGCATTTTCTGAACTGACAATGGTGGTGAATTTACTGCAAATGAGTTCGAGAGGTATCTTGCCGACGATGAGATCGTCCATCAGGTCTCTGTGCCTTACACCTCAGCACATATGGGTGAAGTCAAATGTGCTCACTGCATGCTTATGGACCGAACTCGTGCTATTCTTTCTGACCTATGTTTGCCTCCTTCTCTATGGGCCGAATGTCTTGCCACTGTGTGCTACCTCAAAAACCGGACTCCGACGCGTGCACTATCCCTCAAAACCCCTTAGGAAATGTGGTCTGGTTCTCGCCCTGATCTGTCTCACCTCCGCGAACTCGGTGCNNGTGCCTTCNTTCTCATTCAATCATCTCACAATCCCAAACTTTTCAATAGATCTATCGAATGCATACTTCTTGGTTATGCCAACAACTCCAAAGCGTATAAGTGTTATCACCNNGAAACTGGATGCATCATAATATCTCGCAACGTTCGATTCATTGAGCACAAAGACTCTGTCCCTCGCTCCCTCCAGCCTGGNCGCCTTGTCAATCTTGATCCTCCCTCTTTTGTNCCACCCTCTCCTTTTCCTTCTCCACTCCCACTCCCTGATTCTCTCACTCTGCAACCTGTGTCCCCTCGTGATATCCCATCTGCCCTATCTTCTCNCCACGAGCTGCTATCACCACCTCACTCTTCCAAACACATCCCAAAAATCTCTGAACACCTTGCTGCCTCCNGCGGTCTCCCTTACACTACCCTCCTTGAACAGGCTGTTGNGGATTCTCGCCTTGCTCNCGATCNTATCTGTGCTCTCGGCCAACAATCCTCTACTCTCCCATCCTCTGATATTGATGCCCCCCCCTACCCTCTGACCCNGATGACCCCGACGTTNCCATGATGCTGGCCATCATCGAAGAAATCTGCGATGAACCTCGCACATGGTCTGAGGCACAAGCATCCCCCCACGCTGCTGAATGGCGCAAAGGTTACCTNGAAGAGCTCGACTCCATCCATCACCACGGTGTCTACGAGCTCATCCCACGATCTTCTGTTCTTAAGGATCGCAAAATTATTCGCTGTCNCCCCGTCTTCACCATTAAACGTAACTCCAATGNTCTTCCAATCCAGTTCAAGGTTCNTCTCATAGCCAAAGGATTCACCCAAGTTCAGGACCTCGACTTCAATGAAACTTACTCACCTGTTGCCCGTCTCGAGTCCCAANGAATCNCCTTACACCTCGCCACCTCCCTCGATTGGGATATGGAACAATTGGATGTCAAGACTGCCTTCCTTCATGGCAAACTCGAGGAAGACATCTAGATGGAACAGCCAAAGGGCTTCGAGGCANCNGGACAGGAGGACTGNGTTTGGTATCTGAAGAAAGGCCTCTATGGCCTCAAACAGGCTAGTCGCATCTATAATCNAAAATTCCACGCTGCTATGATTCGTTTTGGCTTTACCCGCTTATCTGCTGAATGGAGCATTTATTATAGGCACNGCCCNTCTAGTCGCAGCATCGTCGTCGTACATGTCGATGACATGAACGTTGCTGCCAGCAATGCCGCTGAAATTGCTCTCATCAAAGCTGAACTCTGCACTGAATTTGAGATTGTCNAACTCGGACCTGTTCGNTGGCTCGTCGGCCTTGCCATCCGTCGAGATCGTGCTACTCGTACCNTCGGTATCTCCCAAATGGCTCTCATCNACAACATTGTCTCACAATTTGGTCTCGCTGATGCTCACCCTGTGTCTACTCCGTTGGACTATAACATCCGTCTTTCTCATGATGACTGCCCACGGACCGAATCTGAGTGCTCTGCTATGGCGACTATCCCCTACCATCAACTCATTGGCTCTCTCATGTACCTCGTACTTGGATCTCGGCNCGACATTGCCTTTACTGTCAGCCACCTTAGCCAGTTTAATGCGAACCCGGGACTCTGACACTGGACTGCCNCCAAACACNTTGTTCGCTATCTCAAGGGCTCTCGCGACTTCAAACTTACACTTGGCGGCACCTGCCCTACTGAAATCCATGGCTATTGTGATGCGAGCTTTGGCGGTGTCCCCNGTNNTGATGGCTCTGGCGCCCGCCNTTCCGTCTCTGGGTTTGGCTTCTCATTTGGTCNCNGTTGCGGACTTATTTCTTGGAGCTCCAAGTGACAAGACACTACCGCTACATCCACCTCTNCCGCCGAATATGTCGCATCCACCCATGCCACGAAAGAGGCTCTCTGGCTACAGAACGTTCTCGAACTTCTCGAATTTGACATTCCTCGTCCCTCCATCATCCACTGCGACAACCAATCTTCTATTNGACTTANCCGCGACCAGGCCTTTCACCAGCGCTCCAAACACATTGATATCCAATACCATTTTATCNGTGACTANGTCGAACTCGGCCGCCTGCAATTCCAATACATCCACACTTCCCAGAACTTGGCCGACATCTTCACNAAAGCGCTTCCNNGGCCGGCTCATGTGTTACTTCATTCTATGCTTGGTGTAAACTCTCCCCCAGTTTCNNGCTGAGGAGGAGTGCCCCCTTTGGAGTTGAGGAGGAGCTGGAGTTGAGGAGGAGCTGAAGTTGAGGAGGAGTCTNTTTTTTTTTTTGGATTTCTTTCTTTCCTTTCTTTTTCTCTTTCCTTCTCATTTACTTGTTAGGAGAGGGCCGCTGCGTTGCACGGCATGAACGATTCCCACGTCTTTTTAACTTTATTTTAAAATTTAATTAGACTCTTTAATAAATTAATATTGAAGTAAATATCAACTTATACAGCATCCTTCTTCTTTAAAGGTCTGCACTAGACAAAGTTACCTGTAATAGTGATAATCTTTATAAGTATAGCAAGATCTTCTNACATCTAGCAAATATACATAAATATAATATGAGCTAAATTTACTACTATATAGTTAGATATAGCATAATTATCCCATAGAATCTTATTTATTCTAGAAGATATTTTTAAATCTAATAATATCTAGTTTCTAGATCTAAAAAGGGATAGATAGAGATCCATAGATATAAATAGAGTGGAAATCTACCACAATCTAAATGCTAGATACAGCACTGTCTTTATAAATTTGCCTCCCAATCTCCAGCCTGTCTACCACCACCTCCCCATCTCTCCCCATTTCCTCTGACCACCATACCAGCCTCAATGCCCGTCCTCCCCAATCCATACCCACCTTCAGCCCACGCACCCATGAATGGCTTCGAATACTAGACCGTCTATGAATGGTTTGAAGCAGTTTCACTATCNGCACGGCCTCGTCCATTGCAGTCACGCAGCAACAGGTGAGCGCTCCTAAAGACNTTCCCTTCTTCTNGATCAAAACTGACAGCGGAAGCGTTGCAGTGAGAGACATCACCAGGGGANCTTGGCCGCNACNTCTATGTATGACAAAAAGCTGGGTAGACTTGAGTATTGGACAAACTGAGGGCTGGTCCATGAGAAGCCCGAGCATGGAGGNGATGTGCAAACTGACAGAAGGAGATTGNGAGATAAGGAGGCACTTACTAGGACAAGGGAAGCAGCGCGGTGAGAATGAAAGACTGACAGCCNCGTGCAGACAAGGTGATGCTAATTCTTGAAACATCCCACATGAGTAGAAGAAGACNGTCATGCTGACACTCAGTAGCNAATAGAGTTAGAGGCAGGAGAGTTGGGCGACTTCACTTTCCTTTACTTACTTGNGTATGCAATGTAACACATGTTTGACAACTGGGTGCTCCGAGCATTGTGCGACCACGACGTCCAACATAAATATAGATTTACTCACTACGCTATCTCTAGAGCCATCATTCCCCGAGTTCCTGAACCATCNGTGCGATCTGGTCGGGTGGGTGAGGGTTCTGGATCTCGAGAATTCATCTTCCTCGCCGCTANAGCTGTGCCTGCGAGGCCAATACCACGATACGCAATCTTCGTAGATACTTCAGATGGCGGATCTTTTGAGAGTCTAGCCTCTGCTTCGACCNGTACNCCTACCTTCCAAGAGACGCTCCAGTAGACGGAAAAGATGAATGAAGACGGATACAATGTTACCATGCACTGCAACCATGGGCCTACATAGACTTGTCAGTGACTAACATAACATCGAAAAATGCATACCAGTGCTCCAAACTTGCGAAACACATAGAGCCGATGAACCAAAAGTACCAGCTCTGAGCGCTGGCCCTTCNGAGANGGGACCACCATATAAATGGCAAGGCAAGGACAAGGTAAACATATAAAAATAAGGTAGTCAGAGGTGAGCACGTTCTAAACCAGTTAACCATTCGGGCCTNCGAGACNTATAAGAGCATGTAGAATCAAGGTGGCAATCTCAGAGTGCTAGCTGCTCNTATATCAAGCCAACCGCCACAAACCGTCACGACACTGAGTGATCGTCATTACCCCACATACAGGATGGGGTCCAGAAATGAAGATAGCAATAACTCGGCCTGAGCAATTGAAACCCTTCGAGCTGATTNACAAACACAATTTTGCGACGGAGAGCCTCTACATTCCCAAGGAGTGCCTGCAAAAACACCTATCAGTAAATTCCAGTCAGATATTATATCTTGTTCAGGCGGGTGCAGAATGAGACAATGGTNACCTATATGTAACAGTAAAGAAAGTTGAGCTCGCGACCATAGATTCGTAGTCCAAGCAGAAAGGCATTCCCCACAACAGCAACATGTTGCGAAGTCATGAATTCGAAGCAGATTGCAAGGCCAGCTNGGATNATTAACGATTGAACCATCACGAAATTTCCTCCAAACTGCAGTCAGGTCGANAATGGTGTGGGTAAGTCCTGTATGCATGCAGTGATACAGAGCTAATGTATGAGCTTGGCGCGTGATAGAGCGTACAAGGAAAGCATCCAAAGTGCCACGCAGAATTCAGGGAGCGTGGGATGTTAAGGACATCTTGCCGCAGCGGAGGGACGTCTCTGGACGAAAGTGGAGGACCAAAGATATAATAAAAGATGTAGCGACCATTGAAGTGACCCAACGGATGAAGAACGAAGGTGGGCACGCAAAAGAAAGGTGCGAGTGATAGCGATCCACGAGGACGGATATATGATACAACGAGAGGCAATGCTCGCAGTGCAGCGAACTCGTTGGTGAGCTTGATGATCTTGGGGAAGTTGTCCGATTTGAAGCGGGGGCATAGTGACCGTCAGAAACGTCCGCCACGTTGCGCTACAATCGATGTCAAAGTCAATTCCGAGCAGATTAATGAGGTTGGATGGACATATGAAGGAGCCGGTGAGGAGACCACGACTAAGACGGAGTAGTTAAGATGATGCCAGTACTGAGCTCTTTGGCGATCTTGAAGAGGTTGATCTTGTCAGACTCGATGTCGAGGCCTAATGGCGAGCATTCAACTTGGAGAGCCGCGATAGCGTGAATGGCATGTGTGCGGCGGAGGGCGGATGTGGAGATTTCAGAGACACGAACGGCCTTGACGTTGCCCACCCTAGACAGAAGGCGAGGGTTAACAAGGACGAAAATAAAATTGCAAGTTTGCAGGTGCGCTGCGACTTACTTGACGGGCTCAGCCATAGCCGCGATGGTCTTCTCGATGCAGACGATGGGTTCAGCACTGGATGAGGTTTCGATCAGATAGGTTCTCAACAATGGCTTCAGATCGATCAACTCACCAGTGGATGTAGTGCAAATCGATGTAATCGGTCTGAAACTTCTTCAGCGAGTTTTCGTGGTCACTGGGGAAGGTGCTAACCACGTATGAACGGATGCCTTGTAGTTAGTGCCTTCGTTGTTGTCCCACCATCGCCGATGCCCAGCACAGAATAGCGCATGACGAGATATAGGGAGACGCTCCTCGTAGTCTTCGAGGCAGATGGTAAAGTGGCGCAAGNGACCGGACGCAAGGGCACCAGCATACACTGCCATACTTACGAGCACGAATCCTCTCCGGCACCTCCCTTGACTCGTCCTTCGTAGGGAGAAAGAAAATGAAGAAATAAGATCATGAACTCACCCCATTGGCCTCTTCCAAAAGTCCTCTAACTCCTGCAGCCTCCTGGTCAACGGTGACACTACCGTTTGTACGCTCTTCGATCGGCGGCGCTCCAAGCGTGCTCGATCACGCTCTGGTCGCTGGGCGAACGGTGCGAGATGGGGCTTACGAGATGAGTTGGCGGAGTCATGAGATTGTTCTGTACATGGTGAGTGACGAGTCATGGCCTAGCATAACGAGAGTCGGGGAAATTAACTTGTGGTAGAGGAGGCAAGAGCGGAAGCAGGGTGAACGGCAACTTCAATGGCTTGAAAGTAGTCGACTACAGATTTACTTACCGGTAATAAACAATGCCGGTCAACCGGTCAACTCAGACTACAAATCGAACTAAAGGTGGGTTAGCTCCAGCGTAGGCAAATGTAGTCGAGCATTTGTAATGTGGCTACAAAATCCGTAGCTCACTAGAAAAATTTGTAGTTCACTAGAGTCCAAATTCCGTCTCGCAGAGAGGGCCTCCTATAAGTAACGATTTCCCTAATCGGGAATCGTAATTCTCATTGGTGACCCACGTTATACACTAACATATATTCACCCTGTACTAGATCCTTAAGGATGCTACGACGTTCTTTTCTCGCTTCACACTCAACCTCGCAACTGTCATCCCTGCCATGGACCATATTGATCACGAGCTGGCCACAAACGTTCTCAGAAGTGAGGAGTATGTGCCCACTATTCGTGCCTCTCTCGCACTTGTGAAGAAGACCCTGAATTGCTATTATAATATGACAGATTGGTCGGAAGTTTATCGAATTGCGATGGGTAAGTCACCTGGACCTCACGTAATAATAAGCTAATTAGCCTGTAGTACTGGGGGGGGTCTATAGGCTAATTAGCCCAAATTGCTCACCTGCCGCATACCCGGAGAATTACCTATGTTAAATCATTATGTATATTCTTACTCGGGTACATCAGAGTCCCTTTGCTGTCATCAGGGCACGTGCGGGCTTCCTCGCCAGCATCATCCCATCATTCCATGCTGACACCATCATTGTCAGCTGCATTGGCATCGTCCCATCATCCCACGTCGACATCGTCCCACGTTGGCATCGTCCCGCATCAGCGTCATCCCTGCCATCTCGCATTGGCGTCATCCCCACCATCTCGTGTCAGCGTCGTTCTCGCCATCTCGTGTCGGCGTCATCCCCACCATCTCGTGTTGGCATTGTCTTGCCATCTCGCAGCCATTTAGTCATAGGCATCATCCTATCGTCCCCATGTCGGCATCATCCTGCGTTCGCATTCATCACATCGGCATCGTCCCACGTCGGCATCATCATTGTCGGCCACGCCATTGTCGATAGCACAGTGCCGACTCATTTGTTCCTGTCGCTGTCATTGTCATCATTGTCGTCATGTCATCATCATCATCATCGTCATCATCATCGTGTTATTGTCGTTGTTGTTTCTATTGTTGCTGCCATTGTTGCTGTTGTTGCCATTGTTGTTGTTGTCGTCGTCACTGTTGTAGTAAGTAATATGTAGTATAGATCACAACACTAGCATTTCCAACTGAATCAACTGTACATGAGCAAATATCTTGTCTAAGTAGAAAAAAAAAACAGTGGCTGCACCAGCCAATGCTGCCGCTGCCTTCAGATATCCATCCCCAACAGAGCTCCAGTAGTTGCCGCATTGAGGACAGCGGAGGTGGTAGCAAGAAAGGGAGCGGGAGACTGCACGGTGGAGGGAGCAGAAGGTTGCGTGGCAGAAGGAGCGGAAGGCTGCATGACAGAATGAGCAGAAAGCTGCACGGTGGAGGGAACGAGAGGCTGGGTGGCAGAGGGAGCAGGAGGCTGCACGGCGGGGGGAGTAAAAGGCTGAACAGCGGGGGGAGTGGGAGTGACAGGCTGCATGATGGAGGGAACGGGAGGCGGCATGGGAGTGGATGTAGCACTATCAGAAGTGGCTCCTCGTGGCTTCTGCTTCTTCCCTTTGTCGCTGCGGGTCTTGCGCAACTTGTTAGCTGAGGTGAGGGGCGTGCCATCGAGGGCGGAGACACTCAGAGCAGCAGCTCTCTTCTTGAGTGCTGGCTCACTGATGTTCTCATCGTTCGATGGCCGCTTATGTTGACCGGCAGCTACCCGCATATCCAAGACAGAAAACAGAGGCAAAAATGAAGGGGATGCTGACACTGGCAGCCCAGGCAGAGAGGGGGAGAGCATGGCATCGCTGAGAGATGGGAGCATTGCGCCATTCGTAGCTAGTGCTGCGTCATTGGCCGTGGGCATGGTGGCAAGCTCGGGAGCAACAGAGGAAGGTGCAGCATGTGCGGGTGGAAGGGGGGCAGTAGAAGTTGTCATGGTGTCGGGACTCACTGGCAGTGGTGTGTTACCCACTCCATCTATTCCCTCATTGGACATCTCATCCATTTGGTTTTGGAACTGCTTCTGCTCCCAATCCTCGTATTCCTGCTCTGTTAACTTCCTGAAATGAGCTGCACCACTCTGGAATGCGTTGATGATGAGTTCAATCTCGTTGTGTAGGCTGATGTCGCTGGGCCTGCAGAATTTCTGCAGTGGCCAGTTCTCGATGACAACGTAGTAGACGCGGGTGATATGATTATCGAAATTGGTATAGTACATGCGCAGGACTTGTATGCCCGCAGCTTTGCCTGTTGGAAAGTTAGAGAGTCGAAAACAATGATAAAAATTCATGTGCATGGACATACTTAGTTTTTCCAATAGAAGTGCGGTAAGTTTGGCCTTGAGATGAAGAACTCACTGGCTGTATGATTTAACGATCCCTGTTCACGATCGGTTGGGTCAGCGAATACTCTAGTGGTTGATGCCTTCGACAAGACCCACCTTGAGCACCAGATACACAGTATGCTTTCAACCGCAATGTGACGTCATTCACGTTTGACTTGAGCGAGAGATCGAAAAATTCTGCCAGATGTTTGCTGGTAAGAAAAATGCGTGGACATCCATACTGATCCCCAGTCGACTTGATTGCAAACATGACAATTTGCATCCCCGTGCGCACATGCAGTGCACGAAGCTGTTCACTGAATTAGACGCAAACTGAACGGTACAGATATGAATTTATATGCACCTCATCCTCGATTGCATCTAAGTTCGCGCACGCATCGTGAAAAGCACTCAACCGTGTGTTGTGTACGGAGAGTGCCTTGATCTCTCGCTGCTCTTGGAGCTCCTCCACTGCACCAACTGTAGCTTCTTCTTTCTCTGCCTGACTCATCGCCTTCCATTTTGCTGCTAGATCCTTGGCAAGCTGTGACGAATTGACGTTAGAGTCACTCCCATCTTGTTATATATCAGTCTCATTTGCCTGCAATACAGTAGTCTCGCAACACTTACCTTTGTTGATTTTCTGAGCTTCCAACCTAGTAAAAGCATTCCATAGGTTAATCTTGCCTCTCTTTACCTTAGACCTTCGAGAGTGTTGCATAACCTCCTCATAGTAGTATTCAACGCTGTGGTGGCCGAACTTCTCTCGGAGAAGTTCAGCTTGTTCCCATCACCATGTTCCTGGCATTCTCGAGAGCTATGTGGTACAATTCCCTTTCAGCCTGGCACTTCTCCTGCAATCGAACTTTCTCTGCATTGGTTTTCTTCAGGACCACACGTAGAGCACGACGTGTAGCACGGCGGACTTGGCTCATCGTGAGCTTCTTGTGTGATAGGAGAGCGGCCCATTTATTGTGGGCTCGATGGCGGACCATCAAAAAGCAAAATAAAATGCACAATAGTCAGAAGCACGAAGTGGAAGGAGGGGGAGGGGTATGAAGGACTGTGTAGATATGTAGACATGTCAAAAAAACAAAGTTTGAAACAAAACTTGGGTAGCAACAATCCACGTGATCAGAGTGAAGATCTCTGAATTAATCTATGTAAGAACAGAGCCTCTGCAACAGGGAAACCATAGGATGCAAGAGATGAAGCAAAACTCTCAGCAGAATCTGCAGTCTCGTATACCTCAACAATGCGACAGATTGCATTCAAATCATAACCATGACTGGTAAGATAATCATCTGGAAGCTCACCAAGAGATGGCGTGCGAGGTCTGCGAGGAATGTTCGAAGCCTTCGTATAGGTGTAGACTATACCTCCAAGATTCTGTTGATGCTGAAGAGAAAAAGGAGCTGAGTCATCAAAGGAGAGGTTCATAGCTTCAAGCGCTCCTAAGAGGCTGTCACGAGTATGAGGCCGATGAGCTAGAACATAGATTAGCAGCATGTGAACTAGATAGATAAATTTCATACCGGTAGGGCTCCGCTGAGACTCAGCAGCTTGTGCTGCTTGCCGACGTGGCATAGTATCAATATGAGAGGGAATGGGAATAGTGAGCCGAGTATGACTAGAATGAGGAGTCGCAGGCTGAGCTAGATCAGAGCGTGGTGTCGAAGGCAGCTCCTCAGAGCGATAACTCCTGAAGCTTGTCTGTGTCTGATTATCTGCAATGTTTAATGTGATAGGAACAGTGCGAGAACCTAAAATCAGGAAGAACAATCTCAGTTTAAAACATAGATGGTACGAGAAATACACACCAAAAATGTTGTCACCATAATTCTGCACCGAAGGAAGTCTAGCAGACTCCTTGTGTATGGGTATGTCTCCCTTGCAAATCATATACTGAAGTGCCTCGACGAAAGTATCCATATCTCCCCAACGTGCATGCTGGAAATTCTTGATCACGGCCCTCACGGCCATCCTAGCCCTATCGTCATGTCTGCAGTATTGAAAAAATACCCGTACTACTCACTCTGTCTGGTAGATACCAGGAATACCAATAACCACTGCCCAAAATCCTTTGCTGTTGCTCAACATTGCTTGGACAGCCGGATCCCCACACAAGGCCTCCACAATTTCCTTGTTTGTCCTGGACATGTCGAGATTGGCAATAATAGACTGAAGTTTGTTGACGTCATGAGCTTCCTGTCATGTTTAGGCATTGAACGTTCAATGGGAACATGGGCTTATCCATTCCTGAAATGATGAATGGCCTCGAGGTGCAAGTCGTGCAGTGAGCATCTTCAAATCATTACAGTAAGTATCGATGTACTTACTATTTTTTTTGTATACNCGAGCNGTCCANNAANAGTCACATAAACCATGTCATTAGTGTCGCNGGACATGTGGAGAGAGCAATGAGGATTCAAAGGATTTGAGATAGGATGTGGATGGATCCAACTTGGATNGATCNATGATTGATCGATTATCAGTGGTCNGCCACAGNGCACAAGCNCTTCAAGATTTTGTTCAAGCNGCTGCACACATGAACTCCTTNGTACATTGACAGCAACACATCNTCATTCTNNCNTAATTTACATTTAACAACTNCATGACTTGATTCTCAAAACACGTTGCACTGACTGTAATACAAAAANAAAAACAAATGTCCNTCATACATCAAGATCANGTCNGCAACTCAGTCATGTACTCCACAAGTGCAGNGATATCCCCTGTCATCTGATCATCTGGCTCTGCATCTTCNAAAATGNCCGCATCATTGTCATCATTGGCACCCTCTTCGAGGTCAGGGGTAGTGGATGATGCAGGAGCCATTTGCCCCTTCCTGANACTGATGGTCTTATNGCCTGTGAACCCNGNGAGAGAGTATATTTGAAAGATTNNTGCCTTGAGATGTGNGTTCACACTACNGNGATGGANGATGTAGTTCTTGANGGGGCCNTACAATNGATCTTGCTCATCANNGAGCCTATNAAGNACTTTACCGAAGAAGATGTCCTCATNGTGGATAGAGGTGTGAAGGNNGNGGACTTCNATATTNCAGNGCTCAACCTCTTCANGCGCTCNCTGAACTNGCAGATCTTGCTTCNTGGTAACACNGATAGCTGGCTCGGTCCAGNNTNNACTACNAATATNNTGGCGAGTATCNNGCAAGAGGTTGAACTCATCAAGGAATGAATAGTGCNATACAGCNGCCCAATNCAGTGTAGGGNAGGGAGAATCTAANGCAGATGCTGCTTGATTGTAGACATCNACAGCCTTGNGAATGGCTNCACAANGGCTTTGCAAAGACTTCGCAATNTGCGTGCNCATTTTATAAGCTGAAAAANAGAAGTTAGTATNAAAGAAAATTNNGATGCAAAATACTCACCAGTCTGNNAAAGATTGAGCTTGTGNAGTTCAAACAGATGCTNGATGATGAGCTTCTNTAGGTTGTCGAGNGCTCNGTGATACTCACGCATCTTGATGTACTTCAGAGTCTCCTGATACTCNGGCATAGATNGCTCCCAATGACNAACAATTCNCATCCCTACCTCTATCTCGATGACCTCCTGGAGCACATTATTGTGTTGCTCATTNAGGTGTCGANNCTTCGACTCCTCGTGTCTNNTCTGAGAGGCCATGACNNTGTACTNCCNGCTTGCATCATGTGATTNAGGTGGNGCAATGAAGCNATAGTCATCGGGAGTGGAGGTTAGAAAATGCGCAGTCATATCNGTGCATTTTGATNNGCAANGAGATTNTTGTGTGGTACAAGTATGAAAAAGCTGCNTACTTACTCAAGAGATCNAAGCTTCTGCAAGACCTCAACATAGGCCACAGTNAAGACATCCCATTCNNGCTCTTGCCNGAGACTATCAAAGTAATCCTTCTCTTCCTTGCNCCACNGTTNGATGTCGCNGTNNTCGATCTGGAGNGATTTTTTGGCTTNAGCCAATGCAAGTCCATCCAATGTGATAATGTCGAGNGCCTGCTTATAGTTATTGAGCAACATGAGGCCAAGGTTCATGTACTTNTCCTNNTCCCACTGCTTGAAAAACATGTCAATAAAGANCTTGCATCGAAAAGCAGATGCATATCGTGTAACAGGGGCGAGGGCATTAGATGCACTAAACACGNNCTCAAGCNTCTNGAGATCTTNGAGTCCCATCCCCTNNATGGTATTCGGGTGGTTCTTGAGCTGGCAAGCAAAGTTATGAGNGTAACCATNGAANNCNTTTACACAGATACNCCANNCAAGTCTTTTNAAATCAGCGCNGAGTGAACTTTGAGCNATCGTCTNCANGAATTGACATNCGATATCATAGCCNGCGAGTGACTGACTACCACNGAANGTCTGCATGGCCTTTGCCATGATCGAGAGGGCATATTTGAACCTNTAGATGTTATGTAATTCATAGAATACTTGCATGNTAGAAAAGACTCACTTTTCTCCACTGCGCACCATGTCAGCAATCCAGAGTATCAAGGAGTGCCTGCAAGCCCCGANAAANATACCCGTCTCATCAAAAATTGACCACATGTGTTTCTTCTCGTCGGCAGCGGCAGCCTTCCAATTGTCCTGGCAGCCACGTATAGTAATGCCGCTGTCATTGATGCTGTCGCTATTTGCAACATTATTGGCATTGCTGATGTCACTGCCACCATCGACGATGTTGCCGCTGCCATTGACGATGTTGCTACTGCCGCCGACAACATTGCCACTGCCATCGACGATGTTGCCGTTGTTGCGGCCGCTGTTGTTGCTGTTGTTGCTGTTGTCACTGTTGCCAGCGCTGTTGCCGGTGCTGTTGCCCTCAATGATAATATCACCTCTGCTGCCCTCATGTCCTTCTTCGCCATCATTTCTGTCATTCCTGTTCATATGCCCGCCAATGTCCTTGTCAAATGAATCCACAAAGTTTCAGGGCAAGAAATAATCACTGTTCTCAAAGTACGCATGTCTCCAACAGCATGGTTGCCGTACTGAACCATCCACTTCAGCGAGTTGTTCCCATCAAAGGCGAACATGCGCTGAAAAGTAAGAGGTGGTTCGCCCTCAAGCTAAGAAGCTATATCAGTAATGACAGGACACGTTGAGGGCAAAAAACTTGCCTGATATCCACAAGGAGGACAAGCATTCAGAACATGCCAATTGGGCATGTTGCGCCCTAATGTCGCAAGGACATGTTTATCGACCTCACGCAAAATCGAGAGATAGATGTTGAAAGTATCAGCAAGGGCCACCCGATATTTGCGACGATATGTCATCTTTGAGAAAAGGATTAGTGATGATACAATACGCGGGGGATGGTGACTCACACTATAGAGATCACATATAACCTTTGCGAATGCTTCAACACTGAATGAAGGCTTGCGTAGTCAGATGCGGCGAAAGAGCTCCAGGGTCTTGAGAGAAATTGCAACGCTGGGAGAGATAGAAGTAGCACCGAGGTAGCCAGCCTTGACTAAGTCCACAGCAGTAGATATCGAGTCGGCTTTGCGACTGATCTGAGTGTGAGTTTCCAAAGTATAGATATTGAGGACCTCGATGTCGAAACTATAATCATCGGGGATGATAGCAGGCAGAGGAGTGTTGGAGTTGGCATCGGGAGGAGGGGCGTCAAAATCGGAGACCTGTGCATGGTCGTCTGTGAGGGGTGATGAAGCATCAGAAAGAGTATCGAGAACGTGAGTGTCAGGGAAGATTGGGGAGACATCGGGTGGGTGCTTCCACTCCAGGTAAGTGTCGACAAGATAAGGCATGAGTGATGTCCAGTGTGCGTTTGCCTACTGTAATCGCAAGCGCCAAGAACGAGAGTCTTTGTACCAGTGAGGTTTCCATCTGTCCCAACATTGAAAGTAATTAAGCAGGGAATGAAGTGAGAACGTACTGGCTCCCGATGATGTCCCGTACGGTGGTGAGAAATGCCTCATCCTCCTTCAATTCATCAAGTAATGTCTCCCAGTGCATATCATCTCCTTCCATCTCCTCCTCGATGCCCTGCATCAATGTGTCCACGTGATCCTCTCCATCGCCCCGAAGCTCTGCAAAAATATGCCACGCCTCAACTCCAAGACCTGAAAACCAACCAAGTGTTTAAATTATAAGATTGCGAGGAGGGTTTAACTCACCTGAGAGGTGGTGGGAGGACTTGCGCTGTCCTTTCTCCCTTGCGCAGATGATGTCGGTGTTCTTGAGGACTACCGACTGCTTTGAAGCCACACGAGAGGCTCGCACCACCGCTGATCTAGAGCTACCAAGGATAGAAACTTTGACACTGTTTGATATGCCAGATTTTGTTGCTGGCATCAAGGGAAAAGTGTGCTGGGTGGTGGGCAGTAAGGAGCAGGGAGCAAGGTCAAAACACTGCCGCTGCATGGTGTACACGAACCTTCGGCATCACTCAACATGACAAATGTGACATTCTGTGTGACATTTTTGCGCAATCTCTGAACAGTGGCGGGAACAGTGCTAAACACGGCGGGAACAGTGGCGGGAACAATGATGATAAATTATGTGTATTTATTATTACATATGATTACAACAGTATGAAGACAACAACAACAGCAAGGATAACAGCAACAACAACAACAACAGCAATAACAACAACATCATCATCATCATCGTCGCTGACGCGGGATGTCACAGCGGCTGTAATGACGGAGGTATAGTGCAAGGCAGGACTTGACAAATGAGTGATGGCGGGACGGCGAGACGACGCCGACGCGAGATGGNGGGGACGATGCCGACGTGAGATGGTGGGGACGACGCCGACGCGAGATGGCGGGGACGACGCCGACGCGGGACAATGCCAACGTGGGATGATGCCGACGCGGGATGATGGGACGATGCCGATGCAGCCGACAATGATGGTGTCGGCACGGAATGATGGGATGATGCCGGCGAGGAAGCCCGCACGTGCCCTGACGACAGCAAAGGGACTCCAATGTACCCGAGTAAGAATATACATAATGATTTAACATAGGTAATTCTCCGGGTATGCGGCAGGTGAGCAATTTGGGCTAATTAGCCTGTAGATCCCCCCCCCAGTACTATAGGCTAATTAGCTTATTATTACGTGAGGTCCAGGTGGTAAGTGCTACCGAACGGGGCCTAATAGCTTTCAGTGACTGGGTCCGTCTCAGATTCCATAATTCTGTCCAATTGAACTGAACAGGGCTGAATTAGAGATATTGCAGGCCAATCCATCATGTTTACACCCCTGCGCCCACGACCATGTGTATTCACTCACACTCGTACAATACCGTCTTTGCGCTGCTTCAGGACCTCTACTCCTTTTTTTCGATTTCCATTTTGATACCCATCACTTCGTACAACGTCTTGAGCGAGAAGGCTTGAACCGGGCTCAGGCCGAGGGCATCATGTCCGCCATGGCGGAAGTCATTGACGAGAGCATCCGCAACATGACGAGCAACATGGTCACCAAAGCCGACCAAGAGAAGGTAAGCAAATATTGTTTAGCATCTGTCCGCCGTCCGCCACGACCCTTCTGCACAGAATCACTACACGCAGCAAGTGGACTTTGCTCAACTCAAGTCTGAGCTACAGCTCATGGAAAAGAACGACTTGGCAATGATCAAGGCGGAGAATGACCGGCTGGTGACGGACATTGAGAAGCTGAAGCAGCGACTGCGGGAGGAAATCACTAGGACGCAGGCGGGCGTGCGGCTGGATCTCAACCTGGAAAAGGGACGGTTAAGAGAGGAAGCAAGCAGACAAGAGCTCAAAGTGAAGGAGGTGGACACGAGGATTGAGCAAGAAATTGCTGGTCTCCGAGCTGCAATTCAGTCTTCGAAGGTATGTCCTATTCGTCGTTCATTCGTGGCCCTCGAGTGTGAACACCAGTTTCCGTAGGCGACAACACTACAATACCTTGTTGGTTTCGGTATGATGTTCGTGTTCCTGTGGGGAAAATGCTTTCTAACATTCTCATTGCTTACAGTAACCGGCTGTTCAGCGTTGCTTATGGCGTACTTGCGTTTCCGCGTATGATCCTGTCGCGAAAGTACTTGATAACATATCGACGTGTGATAAACCGGTATTTAATCCGTTTCGAGGAACGACCGTGTAAGACTAACTTTGGGGATGATGATAGAAGTCTTGTATCCCGTAGATCTAATTTCATCGGATGGGGGAGGGGAAAAGGTGGTTTAGGTAAGATGTGTGAGTTCGTTGCGTAGGTTGGTATACGAATCCTCATCAAGTCAATCATCCAGGGGCGGGAGGACATCTCCGGCTGGTTTTTCGCCCAGTGCGACCTTCTTAAACAAAGCATACGCTCTGTCCAGATCATCGTTGACGATGACTACGTCGTGTGGGCCCGGCTCCTTAGCGTAGCTGATCTCGTTCAAAGCAGTCTTCATGCGCTTGTCGACGGCTGCTTGGCTTTCCGTTCCACGAGCGACGAGACGGGAGCGAAGGGTAGCTAGCGAAGGTGGAGAGACGAAGAGATAGACGGGGTTCAAGGATGTGTTTTTTATTTGACGGACGCCCTAGGGGCCGGTTTTGACGACGAATAGTGAGAAGCATTCGAAGCAAAACATACCTGGACCTCTATGTCCAAAATACAGCGCCTGCCCAAGTCTGAGATGCTATTGACAGCCTGAAAGCTGGTTCCATAAAAGTTGCCAGAAAACTCGGCATGCTCAATGAAGGCGCCTTGGTCGATCAGCTGGAGAAAAGAATCCCTCGAGACAAAATGGTATTGTTTGCCATCAGTTTCGCCGGGTCTGGGAGAGCGGGTAGTATCTGGAAAGGGGTGAGGGCGGACGATCGAAGAAAGAATGGATTGATGGATTACGGGAGACACTGAAGGCGAATTTGTCGGGAAACTCTGCGAACAGGCGTTGAAGCAAAGTTGATTTACCAGCGCCGGAAGGACCAGAGAGGACGAGGGGACGAAGAAAGTCGGGAAGAGGAGACATGGACGTCGTTGACGGCGGCGTGGAAGTGTGCAAGTCAGTCAAGATAAATGTCAAGTAATTTTATTTCAAGCACGTCCCTGGCAACGAGCGTGGGAAAGATGGTGCGCGGGACGTCCGGAAGGTCGGGCGAATTGGGACAGGCGGCCAAGTTAGTCGCGTTCCAGCTTTCGTTGTCCTCGAGGGCGGCCTGTCTCTCTCCTGATTCTTTTGTCGTCCTCTATCGCTATCCCCCTCTCCTCCCTTAATTCTGGAGCCCTCTACCACGCATACGAACATTACGATCTCTCATGGGTGCCGTTTGTTGTCGTCCTCAGGTCATCCAATTCCCCATTTCATCCAGCTTCTTCGGCTTATCCACACACGTTAAATCCAGGTCATCGACTTTGACGGCGATGTAAATCTTTTCCATTTCGTTCTTTTGCGATGTGTTGGAAAGGGTGCTTTCGGCAAGGTCTGTCTTGCTTTCTTTCCCGACGGCCCTGTCTGAGCGCGGGCGCTCACTCCACCTCCCCGTCCGATAGGTTCGCGTCGTTCAACATAAGCAAACGAAAGAGCTTTATGCCCTCAAATACATCAATAAACCGAAATGCGTAAAGATGAAGGCAGTTGCCAACATTATCCAAGAGCGTCGACTACTTGAAGAGGTAGCTAGGAACCCACCTGGACGCCTCCTCTATCTCACCTGTTCCTTCCTTCGCTGGCTAGATCGACCACCCATTTATCGTCAATTTGCGCTATGCCTTCCAGGATGACGAGAATTGTTTCTTTGTTCTGGATCTTATGCTTGGAGGTGATCTGAGATGTGTGTATATACTACGCTCTAATCTTGGCACACGTCTCACATATCGTTCCAGTTCATTTAGAGCGTTTAGGATCCATGTCAGAAGATACTGTGCGTTTCTACGTCGCACAGCTTGCATCTGCCATTACGTTCCTTCATGAAAAACGCATCATGCATCGGTAAGCTTCCTCAATGCTAATCCCGCTTTCCCCCCTAATGCTCTTCGCGCTTTAGAGATCTCAAGCCTGATAACATACTGCTTGACGAGCGAGGACATGCCCACATCACCGACTTCAACATCGCCGTACATTACAGCGAACGTCGATTACTTACCGGTGTCGCGGGTTCCATGGCATATATGGCGCCTGAGATTCTCTCTAAACGCGGATACACCTATCCTGTGGATTGGTGGTCTCTGGGCGTCTGCGCATATGAACTTATATTTGGGCGTCGACCATTCCGCGGTCGGACAAATAGTGCGCTGACGCATAGTATATCTAAAGACCCGTTGCGCTTTCCCGAGAATGCGGAAGAGAAGTGTAGCAAGGCTGGCATGCAGGTGCTTAAAGGGGTAAGCAAATGTTCTTAACAAATGTTTTTGATTGCGGAGGAGGCTGTAATCTTGCGCTCTTCAACCTCAGTTGAGCACTTGGCATCCTTTCGAGCTCAGCGAACCTCTTGATCCTCTCTTCGAATGCCACAGACTGACCGATTTCTCCAGCTCTTGGACAGGGAACCTTACAAGCGGCTATCGTGCAATCCTCACGGAGACGGATTCGATGAGATTCGACGACATCCATGGTTCCAGTCTATCAATTGGGATCTCCTGGAACGGAAAGAGCTGCCACCACCATTCGTTCCCGATGTAAGTTTACTGATCGCCCTGTTTCCTTCTCGATCAATCTAAAACCGATCTGTCATCGGCATCACAGAACAAGAAGGCCAACTTTGATGCATCGCATGAGCTTGAAGAGTTGCTGCTGGAGGATCATCCGCTAAAAGCGAAGGCGCGAAAGGCCAATCGCGATATCAACAACCTCAGTGCCGAGATGCGGCAAATGGAGGAACAGTGCGTCTTTCTTCCGTTTCTCTTCTACAAGTGCCTTTTCTGTGTGAGCAATGATATTGACGTTGAGCGCTCCGACTATCAAGGTTCACCATTTATGATTTCCGCCTGATGCACCGGCGTTCATATTACCCCCACAATCAGCAAACGGTGTCGACCGTGACTGCAACATCGTCTTCAGGACAAGTAGCATCACGGCCGGTTACGCCGGGCACGCTGGACCTTCCGACCGATTCCACAATAGGTGGGCCTCGGACGACGGGCGAGTTCAAGGCGGAGAACGGTCAGGCGGTTCCTTTGACAGACATGACTGAGAAGGATAATCTTTGAACGACATGTTCTGATTATGCGACGACACTGTTCTATATTTGTCACTCACATGGATTCTATCCTTGACTGCCAGCCATCATTGACCCGTTGAGGAAATCAGGTTGTCTTTAGCATGGCGATGCCCGGTCTATCCACTCCTTTATTTCTTTTTTCTTTCTCCGCACTACATATTTACAAACGTTGCTCCGTCTTGATACCTCCGTTCCTCCCATTCACACCTTTTCCTTGCTTACCTTTCACGGTTGGTTTTTGTGCATTTATCGGTTATCATGTTTTCTGGCCTGCTCATTTTGCTTCTGACTTGTAATGAATCAGAGGCTCATATTCCCATCTGTATACTTAATGCCTCCATAATAATATTTCATGGTTGTATGCACCCGTTGATGATTACTTCGTCCTATTCGTCTGAAGGTTCGAATTTCAAGGGGAGGCGTTACACATCTGTACTCATCTCAATACATGCATCTCATAGATGTTCACATGTGCGATGTGCGTCACTCCTTTTTCTCCAATGCACCCCCGCTCTCCGCGTTGATGAATGTATACCACAAGGATCCCGTGAAGACCATGCCGGCGCCCAAACCCAGCTGCGCGTTCGATCCATTCCCAAACCACCATACACTGAAGCACAGGCTGACGGCTTTGCGAGTTGTCAATACGACTTGCGTAGATACTGACGAAACTCTCTGTCGGATCATTCACAAACAGCGCCCGAACGTTCATTAGCACGAAGCCAGGTACGCAGAGGGAGGGAAGCGACGACATACGGATGAGAGCTGATTGACGCCGGAAACGCAGACAAGCTGAGAGAGGAGGTTAGCGGCGAGGATGATGTAAGGTACCGGTAGAACGGAGTTCGATGATTGGGAAAGGCCTTCCAAGCCATATTTGACCTGAGGGATGAGGAACAAAAATACAGGCAAAGAAAGTGCGTGCTTTGAGGAATCAGCGTGAATCCCAAGTACAGAAGAAACTATCGCTCGATACCGTGTAAAACACGCCCTCCCTCCAGCATGGACCATACTTTGATATGTCCGCTCTTGCAGCATGCCAAGGATCCCAGTCAAGACAAGAGATACAGCGAGCATCGTCACGCCTAATGCATACCGTGCGAGGTTATCGGTGGACTGAGAGGATGAAGCAGATGGTCCAGAAAGGGTCGCAACGACGACACCAATAGATACAAGTGAAACGGCGATCTATACAACACTCGAAGCTTGAGAGGAGTCATTGGAAGAGGAAATCAGTCATAAGACGCACTACTTGTCGAAATGAATACCGCTTGTTCATGAGAAAGCGACCGAAGAGCATGGACACGGCCAAGCCTGCAAGATTGCTGTGGGATAGGCGTGAGCATGATGAAGAATAAGATACCTACCTGCGGAACGGAACACTATCTGCACGGTCAAAGGCACATGGAACGCGTAGACCCAATTATTCAAGAGCGACCCTGTAGCAAGAACAGCAACTTGCAGCAGCCATTGTGACAATGGGACTTGACGAGGCTTCAGTCTCGGCAGCAGTGAGTTGGAAGGCTTCCACGTAAGAAATGAAGGCAGTTGCTGGAGTGTGATGAATAGCATCTGGGAGAACGTGAGGGCAGAACCTAATAGCATGCTCAGAGTTGCAATATCACTCGTACACTAATATGTCGTAAGAATGCATACCGACTCGCGACTCAAGCCTAAGCAACCGTTCATAGGCCCAGACATTGCTGAGGAACGATGTGTTATTTTGATGTCACTGGTGGCTATACAATACAGCAACTTACGTGCAACAACCTCCAAACACCAAAGAAACCATGAGAGAGTAATCCACCAGTGCGACTGCGGCAGGTGCTACTACTCCGTCACTAGCCTTCGCGACCTGGATGAAATGTCCTTGTCTACGGCTGTTACCGTTTGAAGACTGAGAGGCATGGTTGCTACTGGGACGCCGTCGAGGCATGAAAGAGGATAAACCACACAAGAGATGGGTAGAGAACACGGTGCATGGGCAGAGCTTCAGAGCAGGTGTGTAATTCACAACTCTGTAAATGACCGCTTGACTTCTTTTCTCGCACACCCAAGGCACGCCTTCGGGCTTACCGGCAACCGACACGTGGACGCATGATCGCGCAGGTGAAACGCCTTCAACTCAAGATTTCTTCAACGGCCTCTTCAGTCTGGACATTACATAGGTCACTCCAGAGGCAGTTCAAACTTGTAACCAAGTACCCAACTACCAACCAAAAATCAAATCTGAGACCTGTCCCAAAACTCCTTTTGTCGGAGTAGCAGCTGCGCTTCCTGTGGCCGTCGGTGGAGGCACAAACTGTGGTGGCGGTGGCACAAGACCCGTTTTTGGACCTGTCCCGGGTTTCTTGAACGCAGAAGAGGATGGTGCCAGTCTGATGGGTGTCCCGATTGTGGGTGTTGCCTGCGACTGTCGAGTGCCATACGATTCGTAGTGGAAGTGAAAAGGCTGTGAATCGTCAACTACCATGGCATCCGATGGAGATGAAGGAGGTTGTGCGCCAGAATCTGGCGACTGCGCTGCGAAAGCCGTTCCTTGTCTGAGCGTTTGTCCAAAGATATTATCCGCCTGGGTAGGATCCTGAACGCGCATAAAGTAGTAAGACCAGGATGACCAGGGAACTAGATAAAGACCACTTACAGCCCATTTCGCGCCAATCATCCAACTCCCAGCAATAATCTCTCCATTCTTTCTCACAGCACGCATAGCATCACCTGGATTCTTGTAGCCTATCCTGAAGCAATTGATAATATCCGTGTTTGGGTCTGGCTCCGTCGACTCGCCCAACTGCTTGAAATAATCAACAGCCACGCTATATTTGTCCGGCGGGTATCCGAACACGATGATATAAACGACGTCGCTGGTGGGTTGGGACGTTGCTTTGGCTGGCCGCTGTAGGAATGGAGTTGAGACAGACACGTCAAAATTATGATTCTGTGGACCGGTTCATTTAGACGAATACGGAGTGGGAGCACACGGTAACGCACTCTTCGTGAAAATGCAGCAGTATTGTCGGGGTATGTGGCATTAACTATGTCATTGACTGAAGCGGTTGGTGGCGCGTCTTCATCCAACGTTGGACGCTGTCTGCGGGAAGAGCATTGATGGTTAGATGATCTCTCACTTGAGCAACAGGTAATCAATACCTTGAACTTTCAAACATAGGATCCTTTCCAAACTCAGCCGTGGGTCCCCTCGACAGTGTATTGTTCAACTTCGCCTTGATTTGGACGACGGGCAATTCGTCAAAAACGTTGGCTTCCAGGTGGAGATGCCTGATGTCGCAAGGTTAAGCTCTGATCAATACGAGAGGGAGGGAAGAGACGAACATTGCTCTGAGACGCAGACTGCACCGCGTTCGATGAGTTAGCAGCGTTCTGGACGGAGCATGAGGACGCACCATAAGATAGCCAGGCTGGTAATGAGACCTTGACTGGTGAAAGGGGTCGCTCGACAAATTTGACAAAGAACTTGCTGGGTTTTGAGGGTTCCAAGTGCCAGAGCCATGCGTGTGTGGTTGGTGGGTAGCGCTGAAACTACCTGAGCTACTGCTTGAAAACGAGCCAAACTGAGAGCTTGAGTGTGACATTTGTGGTCTGTTGCGATCAAAGCTGGAATGGTCTGAACCGAGAAAAGATGACGATTGAGAGCTGAGGGGATTCATTCGAGGTTACAGCAACGCAGTGGTGTTCAACTAAATTACTTGAGGTCAAGCAAGCGTCTTGTGAATTACTTACGTAATTGTTTTTTACTACGTACTACGACCCCTATCTGTAAGTACTCCACAAGATTCTACAAGTTCCTGGAAGGCCCCTACTTTCAGGACCTACAGTAGCCTACAGTATAAAAATCGGGCTTCAGGCTTGCTTTCAACCACCATGTCTGCACAAGGAGCCCTCTTTCCCTCTATTGGATCGGTCGCGAAGACGACCGAAGACAAACCGCATCAACAGGTAGAAGAGACCACCGACGATGATGACCGGGGGGTACAGGAGATCGAGTCTCTTTGCATGTCTTGTGGGCAGCAGGCTCGTCTATCCTTCTTCATTGCGGGCAAGATGTTCTGATTAAAGATGCCGCGCTCATACAGGGTGTAACCCGCATGCTCCTCACTTCCATCCCATATTTCCGTGAAGTCATCGTAATGTCGTTTAGGTGCGAGCATTGCGGAGCAACGAATAACGAAATCCAGTCCGCGAGCACCATACGTCGTACGAACCTTCCCATATCATCCTCTCTTCTCATTATGTATCATATGTTTTAGCTGAGGGTGTCATGTACACTGCCCGCATCCTTTCTCGAAGTGATCTTAACCGCCAAATTGTCAAATCCGAAACGTGCACCGTAGATATCCCAGAATACCAGCTCACCATTCCTCCATCCAAGGGTCAACTTACCACCGTCGAGGGCATGATCCGAGATGTTGTGAGGGATCTCAGCCTTGATCAACCCCTTCGTCGCGTCGAAGACGAAGTCACGTATGCCAAAATTGAAGAACTCATCGACAAGCTCAAGCTCATCCTAGCCGACCACGACGAGGAAGAAGAAGGTACCGATGCCGTAGGTCCAGTCAAGTCACGAAGCGCATCATCCAAGGACGCTCCCATGCCTACATTCACCGTTAAACTCGACGATCCCAGTGGTAACTCCTTCATCGAATTCATCGGCAATATGTCCGATCCAAATTGGAATGTACGGACGTATCATCGGACGAAGGAGCAAAATATTGCTCTGAGTTTGGTCGCTCCCGACGAGGTCGCAGAACCTGAGGAGCCCGCGAAAACGGAGGCGGAGAAGGCATCGGAGCAAGAGCAGATCGGCGGTGGACTAGAAGGCGAGAACGAGGAAATATACGTGTTTCCCGGCACTTGCTCCAGTTGTGGACATCCCGTAAATACAAATATGAAGAAGGTTGTTATTCCATATTTCAAGGTAGGTCTTGAATTGCCTGGCCTTGCTCTCCACCACTGATTTCGCACATAAGGACATCCTAATCATGTCAACGAACTGCGACCGCTGCGGCTATCGTGACAACGAAGTCAAATCTGGTTCAGCCATCTCTAAGCAAGGCAAGCGAATAACACTGAAGGTCGAGGATCGCGATGATTTGAGCCGAGATGTCCTAAAGGTGAGTACTCTTCGTATTCGCTGCTGGTTCGCATACTGTACTAATTCGTTTGTTGTTCAGAGCGAGACTGGTGGACTTTCTGTACCCGAGATTGACCTCCTGCTTCATGCCGGGACGCTCGGCGTCGCTTTACGACCCTCGAAGGCATCCTCGAACAAGTATATGAAGAGCTGTCCGAGAAGGTGTTCGCTAGCGGCGATTCACGCACGACAGATAATGACAACGCCTTTAAAACTTTTTTTGCAGAAGTTAAAAGAGGTTCGCTGGCACCAACTAATGTCAGTCTATTATGTCTTATCTTTATCTTTCTGCAGGTCAAAAATGTGGAGAGACCCTTCACGTTGATTATTGATGATCCCCTCGCCAACTCGTACGTGCAGAACATATACGCGCCCGATCCAGATCCCAACATGGAGGTTGTCATGTACGATCGCACCTGGGAACAGAACGAGGAGTTGGGCCTCAATGATATGAAGGTCGAGGGGTATGAGGCGGATGCGCAGGCACGACCCGAGGCGCCATCCGATGCAGCGAAGACGGCCGAGCCGGTGACTGGGTCATAGGTATCGTCTATGCTGTGACGAAACGAAGTTAATTGCTCAAGCTATACATAGAACCTTGTAGAACCAAGATATGTATCAATTGATCTAGAAAAAGATTCGACCACTGTATTCCGTCAAGCTTTGTATTTCGTCTTCTCGTCTCCTGCACATTCTCTTCCTATAGTGGTACCATAATGATATCATACCGGCATTGGAATTTCCTGCTATTTGTACCAAATGGCTACTATACAGTTACTCAGTGGATATGTACGCGGTTCAGAGAGTCAGGGGTCCAGGCCGTCCGTGGTTCTACTTGGTGCATCTCTCTACATCACGACGTCGTTCAACTATTATAATTCGAGCACTCGAGTACCAACTCGTCTGCCTCAATTGAACCACCTGCAACACTTCGAAGCTTTAAACCGAGAATCCCCATCACAACTGCCTCCAATTCGCATCGACGATGTCATCTAATAGCTCGCCATCTCGATGGATACCGCTCGAGAGCAATCCTGAAGTGAGTCCATTTAATAGCGGAGGGTATTACCTGATATACGCTAAAATGCCGATTTCTATGATAGATCTTGAATGCGGTATGTAGTCTCGCACGGCATCTGATTATGGTGTTAAATCAGGACGCCAGTGGGCGAACAAAGTGGGCCTTGTCCCTACTGACCAGTTCGGAGACGTCTACGGTCTTGATGACGAGGTAGGTCACTTCGTCCTGTGGTCTTGTACACCCAAGATGAACGAGGGCCAGCTGCTATCCATGGTTCCTCGACCAGTGAAAGCTGTTGTTCTCCTCTTTCCAATCGGGGGGTCTTTGGAGGCTGCGAGGGTGGAAGAGGACGAGAAAATCAAGAGAGAAGGACAGGTCCGCGTCGATCCTACAATCATGTGGATAAAGCAAACAGTACGTGTGTAACTCCTATTCATAATTTTTTCCACTTGACGGGACTGCCAGATTGGCAATGCTTGTGGAACCATGGGATTGTTGCATGCGTTGGCCAACGTGAGTTCGTTCTGCTCGAGATCGTAACCCATCTTGCTCGAATTGGTTGGCAGTCAAATGTGACCATCGAGCCGGAGTCCGCTCTTGCAAAATTCATCGACGAGTGCAAAGGCAGGCTGTACCATGACTATCAGCTTCAGACCCCCCGTTGACATGCATACCGCCAGGCCTGATGCCTTTGGAACGCGCCAAACTTCTAGAAGAGACTCCCCTTTTTGCCGATGCACACCGAGAATTTGCATCGACAGGACAGACGGCCGTTCCTGACAGCGACGCCGACGTTGACTTGCACTTTACGTGCTTTGTTCAAGCCCCCAGCGCGTCTGCGAGGGAGAATGAAACCGAACCGATGGAGATGCGTCTTATTGAGCTCGATGGACGTCGGAACGGACCCATTGATAGGGGTGTGTGCACAGATTTTCTGCGGGTGCGTGAGACACATCTGCCCACTCAAGTTTCCACTCCAACCAAAATCTATGCTGCAATCATAGGATGTTGCGAAGTACGTGAAGGAACAGATGATCCCGAAGGCTTCAAGCGCACAATTCAGTATGATGGCGCTTGCGACTGGGTTCTAATGTCTCTGCGCTGCAAAAGCATAAGAATAGGACTTGTACGATAGGACTACTCGATGGATGTACAAGCACTTGCTAGCACTGTGTACTTAGTACTACTTATTTAAACTTCCCAACCAAATCGGAAGAGATTCTGAATCATGTTGGCTTGATTTAAGGAATCGCAACACGTGATAGGGGAAAACGCGGTCGCGCATCGGGACTCGGAGGCTGACTGTAAAAATACAGAATTCGTATATGCTTTGTAATTCCAGAAATAACGGTCTCAAGCGCTCATCGTGGGACTGATCAACTGACGACATCCCTTGCACATCGTCGTCAGCCATGGCGACAACGACAATGCATGCTTGTAGAGATGCCGAAGGCTGGGGCCCGCTTTCACGTCTTCGTCAATTCGATCTCACGCCCTGTTTCGAGGAGGGCATCATTCTT
>SGPL01000391.1:0-31636 GCA_004802705.1 Bondarzewia mesenterica | reverse complement strand
GAAGAGGATAGCGAGGGGGAAGTTCTGTAGTTGATACCTGCCATGTACCTTCATTGCTACGAAATGTCTCATGTTGATTGTTCGTCAAAATATCGGCCTCGCACTCATAATCAGGAACTGCCAGTATGAAGAACATATGTATTATAAATTACACAGATCAGATGTAGGTAGTGTCCGAGGTCTTGGTGACATGCCGGATCAATGTGGCGCGGCATGTCCTTTATTTGTAGCTGGTCCGTCTCGGATTCCATATGCAAGTGTCAACACAATCTTGAATCAGACAGGTTGCTATTAGATTCAAGGAAGCCATTGTGTTTTGGAGGTACAAGAACAGACGACGGTGATCCTTATACAGTATTTAAAGCTCAAGGATGTCTTTCCCCCCTCTTATTCTGCTACCATCATGTCCTGCTCTGTCTGCCGTCTCCCCTTCACCCCCAACGAGGAGCAATCCGTTAACCCGCATCCGCCGCCGGCGGGCATCCTGACTCCTACGCAATTAAATTACCACATGAACGCAGTCGCATGGGGCTCCAAGGTCGTGGGCCTTGTCGTAGACTTTCACTATCTAGGTGAGTACTTTGTTTGTGGCCGAGGGAGGGACTGAGACTGACTCGCGCCGCTCCACATCAGACAATAAGCTGTTTGGCGCAAAGCCGCCAACTCCCATAGCGTTGGTCATTTATTGGGAGACGGAAGACGGAACGGTGATTTCAGCTTTGAGTAATTCTATTTCGGCGGCTGATGGCATTAGCTGTCCAGGCCATGTTCTTCCACACCACTTGTGCTGGGTTCCTGCGAAAGGCATTGAAGGCCGAAGATTGGACGCTCGATTCGGTTACAAGGCTTTGTGAGCTCGAATTTGTCCTAGGTCTTCCGCAACCTGGCCAAGAGGCTGGTCGGTTTCATCGTATCGACTACGAGCACGTCGCCTGCGAGCGCGAGGAGGTGAATCTCAGACGATTCTGGCTTGCCGAACAACCTCTACCGGGTGATGGAAGCAACTGGGATTGGGAAGGCATCGCATCCAGCGAGCTGAAGTGGACTCTAAACAGGCCCGACATGTGATTGTTGCCATGAATTACGTTCTTTGCAACAGAATCATAACAATTACTTTATTATAGCTTCCCAAAGTTTTTCATCGCCGTCAGCGAACAGCGTCGCACGTCCGTCGGCACGCCTGGAGAAACTATTGACATCTTGACTACTCTTCCAGTCGACATCCTATATCATCTCTTACCTTTCCTCGACATCCCCGAATACCTCGTCCTCACGTCTACCTGCCGGACCTTGCGCCTCCATGCGCTCACCGCCTTCCAACCGCATGCCCGCAAACTCGTTCTCTCCCTCGGGTGGGCTGTCCCTCTTGAAAGCGAATA
Source organism: Bondarzewia mesenterica (assembly GCA_004802705.1). NCBI lineage: Eukaryota > Fungi > Basidiomycota > Agaricomycetes > Russulales > Bondarzewiaceae > Bondarzewia > Bondarzewia mesenterica. Next base: position 30,257 of record SGPL01000391.1, on the reverse strand, counting down.
TGAAGCTGCCAAGAAGTCCGGGCTGCAGCTGGCGCATGACAAGGACGTTGTGCACGACGCTGACTGGCTCCTGTACTTGAGCCATGTGCATCGGACGACCAGTATGCGTGTGCGAAGGTGGATATGGCATATCTGTCTCAACATGCAAAAGATTTTTGAGGCGAGGAGACCGAAAACGCTTTTCAAAGTGAAAACGGGAGCAGACGGTGGACTGAAAAGCATACGGAATAAGGCAGGTAAGAATTTGGATTCTGCAGTGAAGCAGATGTACCCCATCTCGTGTCAGTTCCGCGTTATTGCCGAGCGCATGCGCAAGAAGGCTTGAGCTGCCTTGAGTGGGCCAGGGTGATGCTTGTCTCTTATTCTGTTGTATGACTAGTACTGTATTAAAATAAGTAGGAGATGAACTAGAGATGAACCATTAGATCACATGGGAAATCGGAACAGGTCTTTCCGGTCCCGGTGCGATGAAAGTCGCTGAGGATATACATATAGCGTTCAGTGATTTAGAGAGCCGAAAATCGAGTGGGCAAGTGAAGCAGGAGAGGCTGCTCAGGATTCCTGGATTCTGCCAATAGCACCGCTGCGGGCGTCTGGGACGTGCACGGCCTGACGCGGACGGTTGTGATATCGTGCCGAATTCGATCTTGAAGCAAATGAGGCCCTGGGATCATTGCAATGTGAAGCAGGTTGTACTCGAACCTTCTTCCATATCTAATGCACTGTACAAAATGAGCTCGGGTAGTAAGAAAGGAACGAAGTCAGAAGATGGGAATAGAGACAGGGAGCGAGGCTTGATTCGACAAGGGACTATACATGATCGGAGTACCCAACAGGACGTACGAAAGGACGAGAACTGCACATGACGGAGTCAACATAACTGGGCTGGACTTGGATGCAAGTGGCGAGTAAGAGGCAATTGCAGAGCGTAACAAGACATCATCGGATCTGCTTCAAACTTTTCAGAAGTACGCGATGTGCACTACAACCTCCACGCTCAGGACATGATTTGCCCAACCGTGGTGCTTCGCTTTCGCGAACACCGAGATGACATCCCAACATTGGACTCCTCTCAGCCAGGCCTGAATCTCAGGGCTGGGACTGTGGTAATCCCAAACATTGGTGAATGTGTGGTATGCACGATTGGCGCGAACGTTTCTTTGGAATAAGCGACGAGGACACGAGGACGTATTGGAGCCCTCTGTCTCGAACCCGGTGTATGAGGATTCGTCGGTTTCGTGGCCCTCGTTTTGAGGATTGCTCGGACCTGAAGCGGCTATCAGCAACCTTCTCAATGGATCAGTACTCAGTGCGCAACTGACCCTGGTCGTGGGAAACAGTCGTAAAAATGATCCTCCGTAGAGGAGATGCTTGTATGGCTACGATAGGCGAGGTCGAGATGTACGGCGTATCATTTGAATCCATGTAGATGATACGGAAGTGAGCCCGTTTGGTAGAGATGACGACCCAATACTCCGCCAATTCAAAAATTGAGCGGATTATTTCGAGCGGGAGTCTGAAACGGCCCATGAGAAAGGTCGCCACGTCCATTACGTCTTCTTTTGTCCTGACCTCCTCCGCCGTTGTTGTGGAGAGCGAATCCATAAAGTGATTGGGACGATTGAGGGAAGGGGTTGGCAGGCGAAGCGCGAAAGATCCAAGCAGTTGCTCCGAGCGTCTTTATGCACATGCTCGACCGTGATACCATACTTGAGGTGCTTCTTTCTATACTTGGTTCAGGTCCTTCTGACGGAAATGAGTACTCCGACTAAGGGCAAGCATTGCCTTCCCATACCTGTAACATAGATAAAGACCTTTGTGCGGTCTAGACAATATGGTCCGGGGTATAGTAAGTTGGTAGTTGGAGCGGGATATGGTCATCGCATGTCAATACACAGTGACTTACCTTCGGCGCTTGACCTACCTTCATGATGACTTCAGCCTTGAGGCATAACTTCGATTGACCCGACCATCATGATATCTGTGATTCTGTGCGCCTTTGGCAGTGCCACTGCGGATTGATCTCCATGAAAGGTATAATGAAGCACCCGGTGGTTACAAGCAATAACATACATCTTGACTATCACCGCTCTTTGAGGAGCCTTGGATAGAAGATAGAAGATCTGAGATATGTAGCTGAAGCCCTCAGGCTGATATAGACGTACTTACAGCCACTCCGAGTCCTACTCCAAACTGCTCCAAATGAAGGCGTGGTCACATTTGTCACGAGTCACACCTTTTCTCAAAGCACAGTAATTTATCCTCTACAGCAGTTATGCGTCCTCAAACAGGCATCCGTCTCCCTCAAGGCCTGCTAGAACAATTGGGAGAGAAGAACGGTAAACCGATGATTATGTGTTGCTCAACAATTGTGTGCTGATTATTTACAGACGATTCGCGTGGACCCAGATCTGGGAAGCCTCACAGACCACAGCTTTCTCGAAAGGAAGCCAGAAAACAAAACCGTGCTGACAAGAAGCAAAGAAAAGCTTCGTACTTCACCTCTGCGACCCATGGAGCGAAGCGAGTGGCAGAAATGGACCACCCAGAGTCTCCCAAACGAAAGAAGGCCAAGCTGACGGATTCCAAGCCTTCTGGTGCGCCAGAGTCTCATGCACTCGTGAAGAGGAAGGAGATCGCGTCCAAGCCTCTCAGGGACTCCAAATACGCAGAGAGCGCAGGAAAGCTGAAGGTCAAACCCCGGACAGCGCTCGAAAAGCTTGCCGAACGGGCAGAACCTGTTACCCTACCCCGCACGCAAGCCGAAAGGAATGAGGATGCATATATCGCATTTTTAGAGGCAAATTTGGCAGGAAAAAAAAGGTGGGAAGACGGCAGCAGGGTATGGGAAGGAGTTTGACGACGACGGATTGGGCGGTTCGTGTATACTTGCTCCGTGTCTCATGCGCAATGAATTGATTATATTTATGCCTCAAAAGACTTATTGGTTGACCTCGATACCATCGGTGCTCCGCCCTCTCGAAAAGTGCATAGGCCTTTCTTTATATTTTGAAGTGCGCTGATGATCTCCAAGCCTCAGCAGATGAGCTTTTCGTCCCAGGACTCAGAACTGGAGGAAGACGGAGTAAGTGGGCGAAGTGATGACGAAGACATCGACAAGGAGAAATCATTCGACGATGTCGAAAATGAGGGATGGGATGGTTTTGAAAGGTCAGCGGAATATAGTGAGACGGAAGGCAGCGAGACACCCGCGTTGCTCCCCGATCCCGCTGCTGTTAAAGCTACACCCGCAGCTGGTAAGTCTATTTTCAATGTCCAATATCAACATTATGAGATAATTACTGGCCGATTGTCACAGGCTCGCGTTATGTTCCTCCACATCTCAGGGATCGTCCTGCCGATAGCGAAGAGTCAGAAGCCCTTCTCAAGCTTTCACGGCAACTGAAGGGATTGCTTAACCGGTGAGATACTGCATGTAGCGCCATAAAATCCATTGCATTGACTTTCACTTCTGTTAGCATGAGCGAACAAAATTTGGCGAACATTCTGAACGATGTGGAAGAGGCCTACAGAAAGCATCGGCGGCACGGTAAGGCATGGAAGCGAATCATACAAGCCGCAGAAAAGCCTAACGTATATTTTGAAGATGTCACATCTTCTTTGACAAGTCTCATCATTGAGGGCATCTCGTCTCATTCCATTCTGCTCGACTCCTTTGTCGTTCTCCACGCGGCGTTCGTCTCGAGCTTGCACAAGATTGTTGGCATCGAATTCGGTAGGATCCAATATCTTTTCAAAGCCTGAAATTACTGACGCTGGATTTCAATAGCGGCTTACTTTGTGCAGAATGTGATTTCGTTATACAAACGCCATCACAGCACTCTAGAAATCACGCCCGATGGCTCATCTCAAGCAGATGATACCCGCGGCAAGGAATGCTCGAATCTAATCATTCTTCTATCCGAGCTGTATAATTTCCAAGTGATTTCCTGCGTCCTTATCTACGACGTCATTCGCAGTCTTCTGAATGATCAGCTGAACGAGTTCAATGTTGAACTATTGCTGAAGCTCTTGCGCAGTAGGTGTCAGACCATGTCATAGAGTTGCTCTTCTTTGATTAGTCGATAGACTCTGGACAACAGCTGCGTCAAGATGATCCGACCGCTCTCAAAGACATCATTCAGATTGTACAAGAAAAGACGTCTACCAATACAGACTTACTTAGGCAAGCGTACCCTCGTCACCTTCCGAGTTTCGATGTATGCTCATTCTGACGGCATAGCTCACGCACCCAATTCATGATCGAGACCCTGGTCAACCTGAAAAACAATAAATCGAAGCATGGGGCTACCCAGCACGCTGGAGGAGATGCCGTCGAGCGCATGAAGAAATTTCTGGCAGGGTTGAGCAAGAAGCGACATCGTATGCTCATGCTTCCCGCACAATAAAACCTCACTCATGTTTCTCTGATCGTGTGTAGTGATGGCGCATGACCCCTTACGCGTATCCCTCGACGATCTCCATTCTGCTGAGAGCAAGGGAAAATGGTGGCTGGTGGGCGCTGCATGGGGCGGCGATCCGTTGGTCGAACGTCAAGCGAACGCCAAACGAGACGCAGCGACCTCGCAGGAGAACGTTCCGGAGAACGCGCTTCTCAAGCTGGCGAGAAAACAGGGAATGAATACAGATATCAGGCGCAATGTATTTGTTGTGATCATGAGTAGTGATGTGAGTTTTTTGGACCCACTATTCACGCTTAGAATTATCGTTGATATCCTAAGTAGGACTATGTTGATGCCTGCGAGCGGCTAGCACAACTAAATCTCACTGAGGTCCAACAGAGAGAGATTGTCCGTGTAATTCTGCACTGCCTTGGCAACGTGCGTATCACTCGCTTCAAACGCTGCCTCATCTCATAACCCATGTCATGCAGGAGAAGTCTTATAATCCATATTACACTCTTGTCTGCCAACATCTTTGTCGAACTTCCCATTCCTACAAGATCACTTTACAGTTCTGTCTCTGGGATTTCTTGCGCGACTTGGGCGAAACGAGTGTAGGTGGCGCAGAAGTAATCAAGAACCTCAAGGATGATGACGCGGTCGAGTTTGACGTGAAAAAAATCTCACCGGCAAGGATGAGAAATATTGCCAGAGCCTATGCGTGGTGGGTGGCCAAGGACTCGACCACGCTGGCCATATTCAAGGTATGTTCCCGGAATAGGATCTCGATAAATGACTGACATTCATGCGATACGCCAGCCTGTTGATTTTATGGCACTCAAAATACAATCTCGACACTTTCTTAAAGAGTTCTTCGCTCAGTTGTTCATCAGCAGTCAATCTTCAAGCCCAATCATTGACTCCAATACGACGTTGACTCGGAATAGAGGTGCTTTGGAAGAAATCTTCATCAAAGCGACGAGGATCCAGTCACTCGCATTGGGCCTTGTATACTTCCTCTCGGAGACGTTCCGCAAACAAGATGAGGACGGAAGTACTGCATTTTCGAAGTGGGCGAGTGGGGTTGCGGTGGAGACGCTGCGGACGGGCTTGGACATTATACCTACATTGTAAGAAAGTTGCTACATTGGGATCACTTGCTAGGATACATTGTCTATCGGTCGGAAGTCGAGCACGGTCATGATGAGGCCCTTTTTTTCGAAAGCGATGCTGGAGTACACGTTCCCACTCTGTCCTCCGAATGAAAAAGAAGGGAATTTTATTCGCGAACTAGGACAATATTTGTCTTTCAGAAGTTTGCTGGTCGTGACGAGAAGATACGCACTGGTACACGAGGTCTGTTTCGGGCGTGACAAAGTCGGCTTTCAGCTCCTCTTCGGTGAAATTGCAGGCTGCGATTGCAAGACGATCAGCCATATTCAAAATTGAAGATCACGACGGAGGAAGAACGTACATGTAATTAGAAAAAGTCCACCTGGTCTTAGCAATCTCGCAGCTCGCGTAGGGTACCTGCTCATGGGTGATCTCCCACTGTCGTCTTTGTCCCCCAGCGCGATCGCATCGTATGTCCCCTTATCCAACAACAAATCCCACCCTCTGTCCTGCCCCTTCAACGTTGCCGGGACTTCGGTCAAGAAATCACAAGTGCTCAAAGAGATCTGCTCGCCTCCTCGAGTAGCAGCGATCATTTGAGCCAGCTTTACCGCGTCAGGACTGTAATCGATACCAGCCATTCGCTGGGCATCATATCCAGCCTCGAACAGGGAAAAGAGGAGTGTTCCGTTCCCACTGCCGATCTCGAGGACGAAAGGCTGAGATGATGGAGGGACATGCTCAAGAGCCCATTCGACCATTTTCTCTACACTGTCTTCGCCGAACCTGAATCTCCAGCAGTGGATAAGATGGTGAATATGACGTTCTTCAGAGATTTACTCACCATATTTCGCCTTCATCGCCGGTATCCGCGAAGTTTGAGACTTCTCGTTTGTAGACGTCATCCCAGCTACCATTACAGAACGCGTTGGACGGGACGCGTATATTGGGTTGATCAGGACTCACTGCTGTTTCGTCCCAAGTCTTGAAGGTTGAAACTCTTCTGAACTCATATGTACGGGGATTGCGGTGGAAGTTGCTAAAAATCAGTACTAGAAAGATACAGCTCAATTACGGTCCAGTGAGACTGTCAGCTGACGTCTTCTGAAAACCGGCTTAGTCATCAGATATTCGTCCAGCGAGTCCCATCCTTCCCCATCACTCTGAATTGACTGAAATCCAAGTCCTAAGAGCGCGAGGCAGGTAGCGTGAGCAAGGTTCTGCATGGTGTACATCTACCTGACCCATCCATGGGCTGAAGTATCGAGAAGAAGGCCGGGTACGACGGCTTACAAATGTGGGCGGTCCGGGGGAAGGGGTACTCGCGAATACAACTCCCAGTCATCCGTAAATTGGAATTTGGCGGTCGAAACATTAGATTGGCGAACGGAGACGGAGAGCGGAAAATAAATGTATTATAGAGCTACACGGATGCTAATGGAAAGAGAGAGCTGAAGAATCATGAGCTCGATGTATTCATCCTGGGGATAAGATTACCATACCGGAAGAAAGAAACCAGAGGTCATCGCGACTTCAGCTCGCGCTCCAACAAATCCTTGGCCTCATTGATTTTGCTGGCCAGGTAAGGAGCGCCTCCTCGGTCAGGGTGATTCGCCAGCATGATTTGACGATGCGCGTCTTTGAGTCTGGTCTTCAACAGAGGACCGTCCCTTCAAAAATCGTCAGGATCAGAACTTTGGAAGAGCTGTTGAAGAAATGCGACGCACTTGAGACCGAGTATCGCGATCGCCTCCTTCCTATCCATTTTCGCCTTGAACCCTCCCTTGACCCATTGCTCTGCTATGGCGTTGCCTCCGAAGACACCGCGACGCACCAGATGACGTCCCGCTAGAGCAGCCGCAATAGCACCAACACCAATGATGAATGGCGTGGACATGTGCGAAGTCAGAATAGAGGCGGATAAAGTGGTGGTCGGAAGTAAGGTGGTGTCTTGAGACAGGCTACTGTAGGAGGTTGTGACAGTCTGTGACACATGTAAGTACATGCGGTCCCTCTGGATTCTGTTCTAGTTGACTTGTACGCTCATTATCCTCATTCCGATCGGTTTCATCTTGGTCGATGTTCTCTTTTCAAGACGGATATTTGCGATCGACTTGAACCTATCGTGAGACTAAGACAGACGGGACATCTGTAGTGGACCGTGTTCAATGTATATGATGGACGTGCTCTGTCCTCGTCGTCCTCGAAGTATCAGCCATTTTCAGCTATCTCTGGGACCTTGAGAGAAGGTTTTCGGGAGGGATCAGCGTATGGTACGTTGCGAAACGGCATCTACAATCTATCAAAGCTAACTTTGTATAGCAGAAAAGTTTGCTTTTTGTGTTTTCTGTGCTCACCTTTCGTCCCATTCGCTTGCATCTCTTCATCTTGTGGCAGTATCCCAGGTGTTATAAACAATAACTTTAGGAATAACACCGTCAAGAGCTCAAAAACCTGTCTCTGTCAAACACGCGTGTACGGTTTTCAAATATTCTTGGAATTCTGTGACGAAAGCGAAGTGACCGTTCTTGCTCAGACAGGCGCGAAATTTCACAAAGAGCTCGGACCCAAGTCAGCCTGTAGACGAAGGCGATCACCAGTATATCTCATCTTAATTATATTTCTCAGACAGAAATCGCCGAGTCAATGTCAGGACTATGAGTGAGTAATAGTAGATCATGAACAGGCCGTTCTTCAGACGATCCTTCATCAGAGACTAATTCTTCCAAATTCTATAGTGGAGCCTGATCTCTTACCCCAGGCTTTGCGTTACGGCCTTCTTACGGCCTTCTTGATTCAGTCCTGGTTGCTTGTAGAACTTTTTCGGACTTGGATCGAAACGCAACCTCAACTGGATGGCCGTGGCCCTGGTGTATCCCGGTTCTCATGTCACATCCTATATCTCGCTGTATTGTACACTCCTGGCTTAGAACGGGCGAAGTGACGCTGCAGCAATGTATCTTCTGTTATTCTCTCTGTGTTCTGTCCGGCCGCGACGGTGCTTTCAAATGTGCGGGCATACCGTAGAACTGTCGACGAGATCGCAGGCGTGCGCTGCCAGTATTGTAGAGGTACCGTCCTGCTTGTCGCTCCATTATTAGTAATGTCCTTGCTGAATTCCTACTTGGACTCAAGCGTGCACGACTCGTCGCGGCCGGGCATGTAGACGGTTCGATTGTCTCTCGACGGATGTGAAGGAGCATGTTCAGCTGCAGGACAATCCGCTCCAAGCCATCATCGCGCCTTATAATTGCGTCTTAAATGTCGGGAGGATCTACTGCGTGGGATGTCTTTCAGCTTTGTACTTTGTCAGGTATGATGTACAGCCCTTCTGCATTTGACAACCTGAGCTAAGGCTTTGGATGTAGGCACGAAATCTCATTATCATGGCTAGTGTTCGGGGCCGCTGCTCTTAATGCTTATGGTGCGAATATAATCGTTTTGCCGTTCAGAGTTGTCTCTTCTGTTCGAACACGCCGGTACCACTGCACGATCGACTAAGATCGATGGCCTTTCAGTAAACGCCTGTTATTTGAAACTTAGCGTACTCATCCTAGCACAAGGTATACCGTATATCGTCGACCTCGCGCTCCCTTTGTTTTCATGTCACCGTTCATCCTGACTGGGAACTGAAATCGTTCCGACTCCCGATTCCCTAAATAGGATGGCGTTGTCTTCTTGAGACTGAGCCACGCTGCTTCAGCGTGTATGGCTTTCTTGCAGGTTGGTCCTTCTCATCGCAGCAGGCCATCGATAAGACTCTTCCTTCTGCACAACCACCACCATCGTCTGCTATCATGGCCGCTCAGCGTAACGTCGTCGCCAAGCAGCTCTATCAAAACTTCATCGATGAGATGCATGAGACTATTGCTGTGCAGTCCATTCACGAGAAGGACATTACTCCCGACGACATAAGCCAGTTACTGCGCGGCAGCTCTAGTAAGAACTCTCCTCGTTCTGTTGGAATCTCGCCGGCATATTCGAAGAACGGCACTCTCTTGGCTATCGCTCTCTGTGTCAAATATCGCGTCCTCATCGTACAGTTCTATTCTTCGAAACCCGACAAGAGGGAGACCGGCGGCGCGCGCGCTGGGCGTACGAGCCCCGCCCGTCAACTGATTGAAAGGGATATTCTATGCAACGACGATCTTCACATCTATGCTTTCGATATCACTGCTCTCGCTCTCATTCTCAATCTCCAGCACCAGCTGCATCTCACGAACGGCGTCGATCTACAGTCTGCCTTTCCCATAAAATCCCGATTCCCTGTTGATACCGTCAAATTCGCTGTCGGTGATACAGCACCTGTCAACTCTGAAATTGTCCCTCAGTCCTTTGAAGACATGATCTGGGATCCCAAAAAAATCACGGATCTGGCTCTGAGGGCTTGGCTGTCTGCTTATGTCGCTGGGTTTGACTCCGAGTCCATTCGAGACTTTCTCTACAAGGCTCCCAGAATTGATACCACAAATTTAGTGAAGCTGTGAGTCTCTGTCCGTCCTCGTCATTCGTACATGCACATGCCCACTCGTCGCCATGACATCTAGCAACTCTCTTTCCTTTCCAAACTTGCCTTCGACTCTCAGCAGCTTGATGCTAGCAAACCATCTTCCGTAACCCATGAATTCACCGCTGAATGGAACCACAAGAAGAAGGCTCTAGAAGTCCAGTCTCAGCGGTACCAGAACCGCTTCATGGAGGGTGAGAATCAGGTGGGCTCATACAAAACTTCTCATTGTCCTGCAATAATCTGAGAGTACCGTTCAGCGTACCGACATCAGGGTGGGGGACCCTTCCGAAGGAGCATATGTTGTCTCTGGAAGGACCTCCAAGGTCTCAGGAAGAAGGGCTAATCTTCGGGTTGATGGGATCCTTGATCAGAAGATAGTCGCTTCCATCACCACTATTGGTCCTGCTAGATCTAATCAAGCAGAGAAGGAGCGCTCGATGACTGTACTTCGTATGCTTCAGGGCACTCAGGCCATCTCTACTAATCCTTGGCTACAGCTTATCTGGCAGACAGCTGATACTGTGGAGTGGCCAGAGTCTTATCTTCCCGCTCGTCCTCCTCCTCCTGAAATTCCTGTTACTGTCAACCCTGATCGTCCTATGAATGACTCGCAGACAAGGGCTGTAAAGCACATGCTATCTCCTCTTCCAGATACTCCCATTACTCTCATTCAGGGTCCCCCTGGCACTGGGAAGACCACAGTCATTGCTAATTATGTTTTGTCTGCTATTGAAGCTAAACAAAAGGGCATCTGGCTGATGGCCCAATCTAATGTGGCCGTAAAAAATATTGCGGAGAAGCTGGCTTCCATTGGATTCTTCAAGTGGCGACTTCTCGTATCTAAAGAATTTCACCATGATTGGTGCATATTTGGATATTATGCTTGTCTGATCTGATCTTGAAATCTTGCCTCCGGTCATAGGCATGAGCATCTCTACCTCGACATTGCTCGTAATATCATACCGTCCGATCAATTTCCCAGGTTTCGGTCTGCGCTCTCGATACTTCTCGATGGCTCACAAGTTATCCTATGCACCCTTTCTATGGTTTCCAGCGCACGCTTTCGTGATGCCGGCTTCACCAAGGCTGTGCCCCTGACCACCCTCATTATTGATGAGGCTAGTCAGATACAAGTCGGAGATTTTGTCCATGCATTCACTGCATTTGACACTATTCGGAAGGTTTGCTTCATCGGTGATGATAAGCAATGTACGTTTTCGTCATCTGATCCCGCTCGATATGTTTGCTAAGCGTTGTTTCAGTACCTCCTCATGGACAAGAGGAAATAGAAAGCCTCGAAAGTATCTTCGAGAAGGAGCACCTGCGCTCCTCTGCGATTTTTCTTGATACTCAATGTAGGGTTTCCGATCTGTCTCTGCAAGCCGATCTAACTGCTTTACTTTAGACCGCATGCCTCCTCAAATCGGCGGCTTTATATCTCAACATGTCTACGACGACAAACTAAAGTCAAATCCGTTGCATCCGATCAAATCCGCTACGATGGCTTGCCATTTTATCGACATCCCGGACGGCTTGGAACAACGCAATGACACAAGCTGGAAAGTCAGTCGTTCTTGAGTCGTCTGTCTTTTCTCCGGTTCTAAGACTCGGACATCTCAGAATATCAAAGAAATAGAAGCTTCAGTGCTTCTCGCGCGACGTTTCGAAGACGAAGGCGAATCATTCCGTATTATTACTCCGTACGACGCACAGAGGAACCTCCTTGAAACGGCTCTGAAAGAGCAAGGTCTCGTGTGGCAAGACAAATGTTTCAACGTTGATTCGTTCCAAGGTCGATCTTCTCATTCTTCGTCTAAGCATTATCTTATTTTCTACGATTTACAAGGGAACGAGGACGACATTATTATAATATCCCTCGTGCGCTCGAAGGAGCTTGGGTTCTTGTCGAACCTGCGCCGGACGAATGTCATGCTCACTCGGTGCAAGCGCGGCATGTATATATGTTCGAGCCGCAAGTTCTTGGAAGGTAGGGGAAAGGACTCGCTTGCTGGAAAGATGGCGGCGAAGTTTGGCGACGCCGCTTGGATGTCCTGGGCTGATCTTGTCGGTGGGAACTTCTGAGGGACCGGAGAGGACAGGCGAAGAGATCCGCAGTCCCATAACTGCTGCTGCCGCCGCGGCTGAAGAATCAGTATGTTTTCAATGCTCTATGACTATATGCTCTATATGCTCTATGCAAACCACATGCGATTCTTATGCATCAGAGATGAGCGAGCGGAGGATGGTCGACAATGGACTCTCCCTCTAAGCAGACCATGCGCATCTCTCGTAACGCGTCGACAACGGCACGTTTGAACTGAGCGGTCGAAGTACGAAGACTGGAATGCTTCGATTCGATACCGAACTTGATGAGGTCGGGGCCCGAGAGATCTTATATGCACAATTTAGAACGATCGTCGTTCTGTTGGATGGACAAAACTCACAGTTGATACCGTACCCGTCATTGTAAGGTGCCCCGAAGCTGTCGATCATCGGATCAGAAAATGAACATCGTTTGGATTGAACGCCGTGCGCACCCAGTCCCTCTGAACAAATATCCGGCGCTCAGCCCGCTGGTGCTAAGCTTCCAAGTCTGACTCTCTTGGAACAGTTCATCTTCGAATAGGTCACTCCGCTCGCCATCCTCAGGACGCAGCATCAATCGAAGACCCAAAAGGTGTCGGTCGATGCCCTTGCCAGTGGCTGCCTTCCGTGTCAACGCAACATGGGTCTGTATCGCACGCCGAAGAAGCACAAGGCGCTGCTGGAGCTAATTATATTGAAAGAAAATGAGATGATGTAGCGTAGGCATAATGCCTTGCATGCTGAACACACCGAAGTAGAAGGGTCGACCATGGCGATAACCCATGCTCTGCTGTCGGCAGTCAAGGCGCGAATGGTCTCCGTTCGACCACGGTCAAACATACGTGTTAAGACTGTCTCGTACGTGGCCGTAAACGTGCCACGCGTCTTGTACCAGGCGAGCTGTAATGCCATCTGCACGTAGGCATCGGGAGAAAATCGAGCTGATGCGGGAGCGGTTATGACGGGATCGGACGAAAAAATTCACGCCATGAAATACTCACCTGTGTCCTTGATCCAATCAGCGCCGTATTCGCCAAACCAAAGAACACTATCGTCAGAATCTGTTATGATATTCCTGGCTCTTGCCTCCGCATGAGCGCATTCCGTCTCGACGCGCGCATCGGTAACCCAGTCTAGACGCTGCCACCCGATCTGCTCGTCCAAGTCCAAGATTTGGGTGGTAGGATCAGGGTGATCAAACGCGGTCTGGTCGATGCTCTCCACGATGGCATACTCAGCGACAATACTAGGCACCAACGCGTCACAAGGTGAATGCTCGCCCATGGCGCCTGCTCTAGTGTTTGACTCGACAACATAGGTAAACGCCTTGTCGAACCAACGGTTATGAGCGTTGAAAGACGAACGGATATTATGGAGGTGGCAGTCAATCTCTTCGGGAGAGTCGATAGTTGGTAGAGCCTCAGGAGTTGTCAGCGACAAATCAGAGGAAAAGATATTGGAGTTGTATGTGTAGTGATCAAGGCTGAGGGCGAATACCGAATCCTTGATAGTATTATAGATGCTTTCGTTGGTCGGCGAAAGAGACAGAAGGTGTTGAAGATTCTACGAAGAAGTTAAATGAGGAATTCATCCATGTTCTCAGCACGTACTTCAGACCAACGATCTCTATCATCCGCACTTAGCAACCCGACAGGCACAGCCCGTTGGCCATGTTGTGTCCGTCTATCTACATCCTCAACGACCTTGCGAAGCCGCTTTTCAATTTGGTTTGCAGTGACGAGCGTCCGGTCGGTGTTGTATACATCAATGGCATAGAACCAGTCATGTACCATGACGAGGAGTTTACGACAGCCTGGAGATGAAAGCGAAGGTATGCTCAAAGTGTCGCATCGCGGCTGAGGAATGCGAGAGACGTTGAACAATTTGGAAGCTGTCTCTCGGAGCCATACACCTACACAACCTCTTCAACCGTCATTGATAACAGAAGTGAGTCGGACTGACCAGTACGAGAGAGATCAGGATATAACTCTTGTCTGCGAAAACACTAGTGTAAACTTATTGAAGGAGCATTGGCCAGGATGAGCACGACATACTGTTCCAACTTATCCTTGAATTCGAGTGTTCTATAGATCAACCAAGCTCCCCTTCTTATTTGCCAAGGACTGATACCGACCCGTCCTGACTGGGAGTATCCGCGAAGTACATCATCAGGCACGGTGGGGTCATTAAAGAATGCCAACCACCAATTCGAATGGACGAGAAGGGGCGCGCGCGATTCATGATAAGCTTTCTTCAACCAGATATTATCATCAAGCCAGTTTCTCGGCGAGGTCTTGTCCAGAGCTTGAAGCAAAAGAAAATCCAATTATTAGAAAATGCGGAGCTATGTTAAACACAACATAACTCACCCACCAAACGCTGCTGGCATAATTGCCCGACACCCCGCTCGAATTCTCGTGCCCACTCCAGTCTGGACTTTAGCGCAGCTTCAAAAGAGCGTCCTCCATGGCTCTCTTTCTCGAGGAGAAGTGGAACAAGAGATTTTATGTATCTCTCTAAGGTCTGATGCAGGTCAGGAACTGGAAGACGCGGAAGTCTGAAAGGTGGCCGCGCGACCACGGTCGAATTTTGGCGCATCGAATGATAAATACGAGCAGTTCCAAGAGGTCGTAGCAGCTTCAAATTCATATCAGACTCACAAATAGAGCATGCATGTTTCAATAATGTCAACAAGGCATAGAGATTGGAGGGGCGGAGGAGGGAAGGGCTCGAGAGGTGTAATAACTTTTCGTTGGACTCGGGGGTGCACGTGGATATATCATGTGATCGCAAATTGCGGCCCGATATTTGCGCGTGGTATCGACGCGATCGGTCGCATTGAAATTCATCCTCTCGCATGCGACGCGACGAACATCAACGAACATCTCTACGAGTATCTCCGGAGAGATAAAAACGAAGCTTTGATTGCGGTATTCTCTTCTTGTGCTCAAGTCTATCACGCGGATATCATGCCTCCATCACCACAACTGCTACTGAGACTGAACGGACATTATCCAAAACCCAAGGTTGATCCAGTAAGCCTTCACATCCCAATTGCCTACTCAAGGTCGCGCTAAACCGTCTCAATGATTATTTGACTACAGGAGTGGCTTAATGCATGTTATGACTGGGTGATAGAGGAATACCAGTTGCAGCCTGCGGCCGATCTGGACACAATCTACCAGCATGTCGAATCACAGCTACTACAATCCGACCTACGGGACTCTATGATTCCACGGACTGGTCTTCCTCCAAACATCTCAGAGATGAACGATCAGCGTATTACAGGTCCACCGGTCCTCGTTCAAATTACCGCTTTAACAGATATAGGACATAGCGCGTTCAGCCTGCAAAATGTGAGGCAAACGCGTATCGACCGTGCAGATCTCTCAGGCCTTGCCGGTGACAACGATGAGGATGATGATGATGATGAGGGGCCTGTTCCGAATTACCCGAGGTCTATGCTGCGATTTGAGCTCAGTGATGGGTCCCAGACTGTAAATGCCATTGAATTTCGCAAGTTGGACGGTTTAATACTCGGCGAAACTCCTCTTGGATTCAAGGTAATGCCATAGTTTTACCTCCATGCTGAAAATCTGTGTGTGTTCATGAACTTAAGTTGTGCCATTATATCATGTAGATGGTGGTCAGAAATGTGTTGATTCGACGTGGAATCGCGTTTCTCGAACCAAAATATGTCACAATGAAGGGGCATCAAACAGAAGATCTCAATGAAAAGCAGGACCNGNACTTCGTCCGAAGTCTNCGTCTACGTATGGGGTAAGTCTCATGGTNCGATTCGGTTATTTTCATTCATTTNNTTATGTTTGACATGGACTTGTATATGCCTCAGATTCGATGACGACCCAGATGCAGAGCAACAGGAACCAGAGGACCATGGTTTGGAGGTTCCCGAAGACCCTGCTGCCCAGGCCATAGCTCAGCTCCCTGTTGAAGCTCCTGCCCCCGTTCCAGCAGTTGTNCGAGCGCCATCAGGGCCAGGACCCAGATCGCCTCTCCGCGAGCTCACCAGATCCCCATCCCCAACTCTCATTNCCTCTTACTATGGCNATGAAGTCCAACCTANCCGCCGNCGAATTCCCAGCCGNTCTANAAACGCACCCGCAACTGGTAGTTCTGCTANCGCCGCCCAATCNNCTTATTTCCCCTCCACCGCTGGTCAGTCTTCTTCTACGAGAGTGGTGAACCAGGTCGCTGCGTCGCGGATGCTATCCCAAACACGGACTGCTTCGTTGATCGAGATTGGCGACACCGATNANGNGAGCNAGATTCNGCCACCCGNCCTTACCAGTAATGCACGCCCTGCCGTAGCACCAAAACCGTTGGCGTTGACGCGGTCCGAGGAGGGCACCCAGTATGACTTCGGGGATGATGTTATAGATGAGGNAATGTTCCAAGGGATCGAGAAGATCGAGAAGGAGTACGGTTCACAATATCAGTCAACAAGCGGGGGGTATACCCAACTCCATGTGGCGGGGACGTCATCCTCAAGCTATCNGGCACAAACAGGAAATGTACAAANAAATGGCGATTACGAGGTGATCATGATAGACGACGAGGAGGACGACAAAGAGAACGTTCCGGTACCCACCAGGCGNGTACGACGGCGAATCGAGGTCAATGANGACGATGTGATTGATATCTCGGATGACTAGTCGCAATGTTGTGATCTCCACGTTCTGTGCACCACAACTGCCGGTGTTCGTTTGATATTGAATTTATATATTTTCTAGTATCACAGCATGCACAAGATACAGCGCAGGGTATGTAGGCCAAGAAAAGATGGAAATGAAGAATATCACCCCAAGACGTTCACTTTCTGCTTCTTCTTTTTCTTTGTGNTGCTAGCGAAACTTCGCCAGCTGTCTACGCGCTGTTCTCTTGTTTCTGTANGCAGTGTGCCAAGTGATNAATCGTCGAATCTGTAGGTCAAGCGTACAAACTGGATTGCTTACCTTCCCATTTCGCATCGTCTTCCGCCTTGCGTTTCTTCGCAGAGACCTCATCTTCCTTCTTGCGCGCTTCGAAACCTTCGTTCGCTAAATTCATCTTGATCGCCCTATAACGCAATAGAGCNATGAGTTGATTTGTCTTTTTTTTACCATACCGAGACGACAGACANACTTTCGTCGCCTGACTTCCTCATCGATGAGTAGTTCCTTCGACTTCGCCCTAAGCTGTGCTTTGAAAGGAGGGTCAAGTCCTTTCAGCTTGGGGTGGTCATCAGGGATGTTGGTGGGAAGAGAAAGGCCTTTCAAGACGATTGCACGCGCTTGGTTAATAGTGGCGTCAAGCTCTTCGCGTTTCGCGGTATCGCTCAGCTCAGATTCGGCCTGGACNTAGAATTGTNAGTCAAANNTCATAGNTCCATTGGGAACACACAGTATCACCTTCTTCANTATGTCAAAAGCCTCTGGTGCACGGGCGTGTGGAGTCTTGTCAGGATGGATNACTGCAANCAAGANAACGCACGAATGACAACCAAGACATCAGNCCATGCATTTGCTANNAGAATATGTCGGAATATCAAGGATTAGATGCCGAATTCTCACATAGCGAGAGCTGTCGATATTTCTTCTTCACAACCTCCGGCTTGACGGTCACATCTAGGTCTAGGATATCATACGGGCTGNTAATGGATCAGCGCAAAGATGCTAAATCATAAGAATGAGTCCNCCTTACTTGAGTTTGAAAGCTTTGAGGATGCGTTCGACTTCGAGTTCGCGCTGAAAAGCAGAGGCTTCACGATTCAGCAATTTCTCAAGCTCGGCGTCGGATTCTGTGCTTGGTGGTGCTTTCGACCCGGAAGACGAAGATGCCTCTGTAGACATGGACGACAAAGCTGGTGAGAGATCCTGATCAATCTGATGTGATGAAGATGGAGTCGGTTGAGGGTAAACTATAAGATGAGGGGAGGAGGAACGTTGAAGGCAGAGGCGGCAGCAAAGGCCGGCCCTGCTGAGATTAGAGTCACTATGTCACGAACTGTCACCTACTGTCGTCACCGTGACTCCGAGTCGTTGAAAAAAGGTTGCAGTCCTCAGGCCTCATGTTCTGTGCAGTGTGAGTAGTAATCTTGAGAGAATTTGGCCCATGAGAGGATGGAGGTTAATTCTCATGACATGTGCCTTTTAAATTGGGGGGCAAACGTCGATTTCTCCGCTAGCGACTACATATACACTTCCCTGCCCTGCAGGGTGTCACACTGCAAACATCAAGAAAAACGATTGAAATAATCCTGACCACGCATTGCTGAAATCCCAAGCTGCAAGCAGTACTCATGTATTGGTCTCGTTTCGAATCCCTTCTCGACGATTCAGATTTGTGCGTCGTCCACTGCAGGCCAGTGCGCAAGACGGATCGAGCTGAAACGTCGAGGCTTGTCATGTGATCTCCGAAATTCCCCCTCATTTCTGGACTCCAGTCAGTCTGCGAAAAGACTACAGCCTCCTCGAGTTCTCCTTAGCTGAGCAATTGCAAACACCTCGTTCACAAACCCGGAACTCAGGAGGGGTACGCATCCACATCTCGACATCGACTAGCGGGCCGCGTAGCACATGCACTCTTTGAGATTATCTGCGTTTCGGGCTTCTTTGCGAGCTTCAGTGCGCTTTATTCAATCATCTTTTATCCATGCCAACTGAAATTCTGATCAGGCTTTCAGGCAAAGCCCTACTGTCTCTTTGCGATGTCACCCAACACTTCATGGACTGCCTTGGCAACGTACTTCGCTGAAGTTATATTCTAAGACATCGTGGAGGTCGATGTCCACAGAAGTACCTCGTTCAGATCCTCCTCGCCAAGTACCTAGGTATGTTTCAGCTCGGGAGATGTACGCAAAGAGAAATCGAACTTTGTTCATGTATACCTCCGCTGTGGTGCGTGCTTTGACTATCCTGCTTGTCACAAATCATGAAGACGGTATGTAGATTGTGCTAGCCGTAGGCGTGACCTACGCTGCCGTCCCTCTATACCGCATGTTCTGCGCCGCAACTGGATTCGCTGGTACGCCTGTGGTTGGCACGGGGAAATTTGAGCCCGAGCGTTTGGTCCCAGTGGAGGGTGCGAAGCGTATAAAAGTTCACTTCAATGCGGATAAGTCGGATCAATTACCGTGGAAATTCACCCCTCAGCAGAAGTTTGTGACTGTGCTGCCCGGCGAGACGAGCCTTGCGTTTTATAAAGCGAGAAACACGTCGTCCGAAGATGTTATTGGCATAGCTACTTATAATGTTACACCTGACAGAGTGAGTCCCGACTTTGCACCCCGCGCCGTGATATCGACTCTAATCGTTTGAGGAATGGTAGATCGCCCCTTATTTTGCGAAGGTAGAGTGTTTCTGCTTCGAAGAGCAGAAATTGCTAGCAGGAGAGGAGGTCGACATGCCTTTACTCTTCTTCATCGACAAGGATGTACTAGACGATCCTGCATGCCGGAACTTAGATGACGTCGTCCTATCCTACACGTTCTTCCGGTGAGTCGGCTGTGTTCGTGCGGTATATCTGTGCTCACGGGCGCCAATCACGCTGATGTTAGTGCGCGACGGAATGCGCTGGGGCATCTGGAACCTGACGCCCCGGAAGACGTGGTGCAAGCGTCGCAAGGCTTTGCTGATTACGAGCTTGCGCCGAAGGCTGAGGTCCGGAACGCAGCCGCTGTCGAGAAATCGCCGCCTGCATGAGTTGTATCACCATGATCATGTCAGGCAGCTGCGTGTGACATACTACCTGAAATCTATCACATCCTCCCCTCCTTGTTCGAGCAGAAGTAAATACAGAATAGTGAATTGAGTGAGATCACTTCGTACCAATAAAAATAAATTGAAGGTTCTGAGCCGCTTTCTAAATTGCTGCCAGTGACAAGCGTTTAGCCAGGCGAAGGCACTAAATTGAAATCATCGAATAACCGCGACATTGGACGAGACATGATCGAATAGGGTAATTAGCACGTTTTGTTCTCATCTCTCATTCAGGCTCAGGGCACAGGAGCTCCTATACATAAATTACTCCGCCCATTCTCCATTCTAGTGCCATGGCCTCGACGAGCCCGCAGTGGGACAACAGGAATCGCGGCTTCATACCTCCTTCCGAGCTACAACAATTACGACGAACTTCCGTTCCTCCTCCCGCCAACCGCGACTTTAGTTCTCAAGAGCAACCTCAGCCAAATCGGCCCTTCTCAACCATGCTGCAACCTCCCGCTCCACCAGCGAAACCTTCTGCCCCTGCCCATTCTCGTTCTTCCTCGTTCTTCGCCTTCTTAAAGTCGAGCCATGATCACCAGGACTCCCATCCTCAGCAGCATCCAGCCCAACTCTCCAGTCTACAGCCGCAGCGGTCGAACACTCGGCCTCCGGATGAGTCGAGCAGAGTAGCGGTGTCTACAGGTAATCAACAACCCCTCCAATCACCTCCACAGCAGCCTCCACCGCCGCAAAAGGACCGTCGACCGTCAATGAGTATTGCAGGCCCCGGGGGTTTGCCACAGACATCATCTCTACATCCCGAAATTCGTTCCGTTGTACAGCTAACCATGGCTCACGCTCACAAGGTGTACTATTCTGGTCCCCTTGTGCGTCGCATTGAACGACTACCAGATAATCACCGGCCTGCCAAAGAGGGCTGGCGCGAGGTTTGGGCCCAGTTAGGTGGGACGACGCTCAGCGTGTGGGACATGAAGGAGATTGAAGAGGCAAACAAGCAGGGAACTGAGGTTCCTCCTTCATATATCAACATTACCGATGCTGTGAGTTCGATCGATTTCTTTCGCTGTCTGCATGGCGAAATGCCGCCTCGGGGAAGCATCAGAGTGTACTGTAGTTGGTTCCAGGCCGAAGTCACCTATCCTGCTATGTGATTGGCTGGGGACTCGACTGGAACGAGCTGCACATGCACTCTACTGACAGTCATCTTTATACCATAGTTGTTCCTCCGAAAAACACAGCACAGCACATGAAAAATTGATTTGTGGATTGCAATCACAACAATCTGTGGTGGGTGTCTCGTTCCGCCACGGATGCCCGAGGCCTTGACAATGGTGAATGTGCTCGACACCGTTGAAGCCTCGTGTCCGACAAAGTTCTCAGCTTTTTTTGGAATTCATTGGGGCTTTCGCACGCTGTGCTGTGCTTTTCGCAGGTGCAACTGGTGATACGAAGAATACTGCAGTTAAGATTGTGGAAGTTAGACACACTGTGTCTCTGACTTTCCCTTGTGGTCTGCGCTGTTCGTCCCCGCTTTCTGCGTGCAGAAATTCACCATGCAGACAGTGTTTCCAACGAGTGGACTAATTGATGCCTACAGTTTGTACAAGTGCTCGGATCGGTGACGATGCCCGCGACAGCCACGTCCCCACCGCAGAAATATACCAACGTCGTTACCGTCAACAGTGCAGGGTCAAACCTCCTACTCTTTTCTTGCCCCTCGACGACTGCCCTCATATCATGGGCCACCGCCTTCAGACTATCCGCATGGGAGAAATCACGACTGGAGGAGATTTATACAGCGCATCTCATCCGAATCACGCTCAATGACGGTGAGTGAAAGAGAAAGCATCTCGTGCTCCGCTCGCCTTCTCACTAGTTCCAGGACGTGAAACCCCGTCTCCCCTTGTTCGCGGGCGAATGGAGGGATGGGTTCGCCTGCGTGTGGCCGGCCAAACCGACTGGAAACGGTTGTGGATGGTCGTCGTCAGCAGCTCGAACGAACCCCCAGGATCACCTCATCTTTCTGACCACCGGCCCGCGTCACCCAACGCGCCTCGCAAGAGGCGCATCTCTTCTCTATTCGGCACACGCGATGAAAGTGCCTCAGAATCTAATGCGCCTGCGAATCCCGTTATACTATTCTATCTTTCGCCAAAGGGCAAGGACAGAAAGAAGGCGTTCTTGACACTCCAGGGCGTCACACAGGCTTTCGCGGTGTATCCGGAACGTCCGGAGTTGATCAATCGAAGCACGTTGATGAAGATCGAGGGAACAATCGGAGAGGAGGAGGTATCGGGGAGCATGAAAGGGAGAGAAGGATGGATTTTGATTATGCCCGAGTTGGAGCCGGGGCAGACGCAGCAGGCGCGAGAGATGCTAAGATGGATCCTTGGTGAGTGCCGTCTTCGCACCATGCATTCAGAGGGCACGGCTGATCACGGCGCGCAGCCCTTCATGACTCGTTCCAATTGTATGGAAGGCCTAAGCAGTATTCTTGGGACCCTCGCGATCCAGCCTCGCTGATGTTTGCCTATCCTGTTGGATCCACCCGAGATGCAAGTGCCTCGATTTTCTTCTGTCGCACAATGTACTAAATGTTTGCTTACAGCTTCTATTTTTGGACCGAGAAATGGCAGAATCCATGGATCCCCGGGAGGATAGAACGTCAGCGGTCCGTTCCCGCCTGCTTGAAATTCTCTTGGAGCGTGTGCAAAGAAACGGCAAGCCATTGAATGCTCCTCGTGCCAGCGCGAGTGGCCCTCCTACCCTCCCTCCAATCCCGTCAGGAGACTCTGAGGAGCAACAAGAGAATGGATCATCGTCCCTTCCTCAACTGCCTCCTCTGAGCTTTGATTCCGCACAGCCGCAGAATAACGTGAAACGTATACTGACGCCCATCTCGGAAGCTGAAAATGGTCGCAATCGTCTTCCCACTGGTCCCGATCAACCGTCAACGACGACACCGAAAGAATCAGGCGAGAATACTGTCTTCCTCGATAGACTGGTCAACACAAGCCCTTCCCCTCTTTCTCCGACGGAGCGACTGTCGCCGGTACGCAGACCAAGCGAGGATTCGTCGAGGAACGTTAGCATTTCGAGACCAGACTCCAAACTCAGTCATTCGTTCACTGCCGCAGTGCCGAAATCGAAGACGTCGACGGATGGCAGTCATAGCCAGGGGACCGATCCCGCTAACATCGCGCTGCCGATGTCGCCTGAACCAAATCTACCCAGCACTCTTGGTCGCTCCTTGTCTGTCTCGCCCCCGCCGCTTTCTCCCGCTGCATCTAGCCCAGGCATGCCTATGATGATTATACCGCCACGAACGCCTTCTCCTGCTGGTCTCTCTGTTCTGACGTCACCGCATTCAGCAGTCGACTCGCCCAAGCACGGGTCATTCATGGCTTTGTACGAAGGTTCGGAACGCGGAACGCGGCCGCAGGCATCAACCGCATCAACGCCGAAGTCTGTCACTTCATCTCTTCCCTTCACACCATCAAGGCTCTCCCAGCCTCCAGCCGCACAGCCGAACCCAAGCGACTCGGACGATATGTCAAATAATTTGTACGAAGAAGCAGGGGCACTGTATTACATGCAACAATTCGATCAAGAAACGCAAGCACCACTGCGTCGCGTTCCTCCTGCGCCAATTGACGAAGAAGAGGATGATGATGAATCTTCGTCATCCGAGTATGGTCCCACTCCATCTGCGATTAGTCCGCAATTGTCTGTAGGTAAGGCTGCGGCTCCATTGCGCACCAGGGCGAATTCCCCACTTGCGTCTGTGGCAGGACCACGTTCGCCGCCCGTGGGGCATCGAAAACCCCCGACCAGCTACCCGACGGTGGATGCCGGTGCCGGGATTAAATCCCCAATGGGGAGACGTCCGTCCGGAGCACGTGCTCCGCCAAGCAATCGTCGCGTCGTGTCTGAACAAAACTCTCTTCAACGAGCCTCATCGCGTACCAGCATGGACGAAGACAATTCTGACCTTGCGTATCGTCAACCAACGGCAGCGAACACCGGCATAGATGATCCAGATGCTGACGCGCTCGCGGCGTTGACTTTCCTAGAGCAAGAGGACGAGCCGACGGCACAGGCGGTGCCAGCCAAACAGCCTCCGCCGTCATCAGAGTTGCAGGCAGCTTCGCCTTCACCTTCTAATTCGCACCCTACACCCCCTACGATTGTTGAACCTGAAAATCAGGCCCGCTCTTCGACACCAGGGAGCGATGCCGCGTCGCAGTACCGGTCATCCTTTGCTCCTTCCAAAAATGCAATGCAGCGTAAGGCGAAGACGGAAGCTCAGCAAGCTGCGCAGGAGGCTGCTGCGCATAGACCAGGTCGTGCAAATAGGAAGGCAAGGGCGAGGTCAGGAATTGCTGGGGCTTGGGGTGATAGTAGCGAGGAGGAGGAGGAAGAAGAAGAGGAGGAAGACGAAGACATCGATTCTGACGGAGAGGCTCCTGCGTCCTCAATGGGTAGAGACGATAGGTCTGCTTCCAGCCAGCCTCCCGACAGCCGCTCGGTGTACTCCCAAGCAAGAGGACCGTCGCCGGGTGGACCGCTGACTGATCAGTCGCATCTGCGCCCTCCACGTAACCTGCCGCAAGTACCTGGCCCGAGGCCTCAAGGTGAGAAGTCGTGTTTCTATTCTCGTCATATCGCTGACAAATATTCTCAGTATTTGAGGGCGACGAGCCCCATGCCCCAGTACCACGAAGACTCGTGTCAGATCAATACGCAGAGGCTGGTCGACGTACGGCGTATGGTGAAGGCATGCCGCGACCGCCATCTGCCAGACCAGGGTCCGAGTATCCATCCCAACTTCAAGTTCAACCCCCCATGCCTCCCCGTCACACAATGTGGAGTCAGGTTCTCGAGCCCGGTCGCCAGCCTGGCGCTGTTCCTGAAGGATCCAATGGTCGCGATACTTCGTTCAGATCGAAGCTCCAGCAATAACCATGACCAAAGCGTTCACGCCCCACGGCTTGCTTTCTGTCGGACTTCAGGACAAGGAGGAGAGGTCTGCCAAAAAGCAGGAAGAGCTTGCGAGGGAGTCGGGAGCGTCACTCATCAATGTGGCTAACAAGCCGCCGCCACCGCAGACGGGCCTTCTTGGTGCCATTACTGCCCACGAACGCGAGCGTAAGCGCGAAGGTGGTGTCGGCGCGACTCTCACGGAACGGGAGAGAGAAAAGCGCTTGGCCGAGGAAAGGCAGAGGAAGTTGGACGACCTCCAGCGACAGCAATTGGAGCAGATGCAACAAGGCGGGTCGATGTACGGCGCACCACAGTTCAATGGTTACAACCCGATGATGATGGGCGTGAATCCTATGATGACTGGCATGAACCCCATGATGACGGGTTTCGGCATGGGGTACCCGGGCATGATGGGCGGGTATGCAAATCCTCAGCATATGTTCGCTGCGCAGCAGGCCGCTCAGGCGTATCAGCAAGCGATGATGTCCTTCTCACAGGCTGGATCGCAAGCTGGCGGAGAAGGGGGTCCAGGGGGCGCCGGACTCAATCCGATGATGACGGGAGGCGCTATGGGTGGATTCGATCCAAGGTTCTCCATGATGAGTATGCCGATGATGAATCCAATGGGCATGGCTGGCGGTATGGGGGGAGGCTTGAGTCCTGGTATGGGCGGTATGAGTCCCGGGATGGGCGGTGCGAGTCCTGGGATGGGCGGTATGAATCCTGGGATGGGTCCTATGGGCATGCAGATGACGGGCGGGTCTGCTTTCGACCCACGTTACTCGCAGTTCGATTCGAGCCTCCAGCCTCCGGCGAATGACTTTAACGGACAAGGACGACTTAACGCGTCGCGCGGCAGCCCGAATGGGCAGAATTTGCCTGCAGGACCGCGTCCTGTCGATGCCGGAGAGGAACTTCCTCGGATGTCGAACAATCCAAGCCCCAGACCACCACAGTAGCTGAGGAGATGGGTATCAGGTTTACGGAGTAATCGCGGTCGACTCGATCGATGTACACACTCCGTTTTCGCTAGCTTATAGTGGACTGAAGCGGGTATCATCCGTTTCTTTCTCTAATCATGGATTCGGTCTAGGGTCGAAACCACTTTTATTTTCGAAATGCTTTGGTTTACTTTGATTGCATGTACTCTATATACCGATTTACGACGTATTCCCCCTCCTTTACGCACATTTCGCGGAGGAGGTTCTTATTTATATACCTTTACGCGCACGCTCGAGGGTGTGAACTAGTCTCCCACAGGCAGGTTGTAGATACTCTGCTTCAACCTGCATGCCTCCGGATATCCGTATCTGACGTGTGGACCCGAAAGTCCGATACCAAAGTCCGACAGTGTCCGACCCACAGTCACGACTAGAAGTCACTCTAGCCTTAGGCTGAGCTTGAGTTTGTTATGCCACAATCTTCTTGAAACTCCTCGTCAATGTTTATTTCTCTCGCACATCTGAGCACAAGTGCTCTGATAATAATAAGCAACAATGGGAGTCAAATCTCTTTGGAGTCTATTGACTCCCGTTGGCAGGCCGGCATTGTGAGTACCGATTCATGCGTTTTGTGATAGTTAACGTTGAAATGCTCTGTTCAAGGCTTGAGACGATGGAAGGCAAGGCAATGGCTATCGACTCGAGCATTTGGATTTATCAGTTTCAAGCTACTATGCGAGACAAGGAAGGACGCGCTTTGGTGAATGCACATGTTCTTGGATTCCTACGACGGATCTGCAAGCTGTTGTTCTATGGTATCAAGCCCGTCTTCGTGTTTGACGGTGGGGCTCCGGCTTTGAAGCGCGCTACGATTGTATGTTTTCACTCAATGACCCTTGGAACCGTGCTGAGTTAATTTTATATAGACTGAGCGCAAGAAGAAGAAAAGTGGTGCTGCTGCTAGTCATGCTAAGGTTGCAGAGAGGCTCCTTGCTGCCCAGCTAAGACGTGCTGCTCTGGATCACGCTCAGCAGCAACAGTGTGTACTTCTTCCTCATCATATGAAACTTGTGTGCTCACCGCTTCTAGGTCGAAAGGCAAAGGCAAAGGGCCTGCAGAACCTGTCACGATAGACGAGAACACTGTTTATCTTGAGGACATCGATACCTCGCTGCCCAAGACGCCAGCTAGAAAGATCATGAAGGACAAAACGCAAGGTCCTTCACCGTCGTCGTCATCCAAAAAGAATCGCTGGCATGACCACGACCCATACCGTCTGCCCGAGGTCAACTTAGAAGAGAGGGTGGCTAGCGTGACTCGGTCTGCAGCCCCCGATCCTCGCCTTGCCACAGAAGAAGAGCTGCAAGCTTTTATCGACGAGATGCGACCGGAGGACTTCGACGTCACTTCCCCTGCTTTTCGCGAGCTGCCTACTGAAGTGCAGTACGAGATTATTGGTGACCTTCGTTTGAAGTCCCGACAGACCTCTTATAAGCGCCTGCAAACCATGCTGAAGAAGTCTCGTACGCCTCTTGACTTCTCGAAACAGCAGATCAAAAATCTCCAGCAGCGGAATGTCCTCACACAGCAACTCTTGGTCACCACGGATACGATCGGCCAGGCTCATGTCTCTATTCCCGTGCGTATTGCAAGCGAGCGGAATAGAGAGTATGTGCTTATGAAGAATGAAGGTGCGGAAGGTGGCTGGGTGTTGGGAATTCGAGATGAGGGTACCAGGTCGAAGCCGATTCATATTGACCACGAGGAAGAAGTCAAGCAGCAGGACGACGACAGTGACATGGATATGGAAGAGGTTGATATGTGCGTGTGTTAGTTGTTTCTGCTTGCCGTCTATATCTTGATTCATCATGACGAAGGCCTCAGCCTGGTGCTGTAGACCCTGACCTGCGGGAGTATCAAAGAGAAATGGCTCTTTCTGCTATCACCCGACGACGGGACTCGAAAGTAATTCCTTCCACCAAGAAACATTTGAAGAAACAGAAACAGAAGCAAAAGGTCCAGCCGCTTTTTGATCTAGACGACGACTACGAACTCCCTCAGACTATCCCTGACAACGTAGATGAGGATCCTGAATTAGCAATTGCAATGCAGGAATCTATTGATCTCGAAGAGGAGGCTGCCCTGCGACGAGCTCTGGAGGCCTCCCGAATGGCAATTGCTGGGCAACCATCGACAGAGGCTACGTCTACTTCTGATAGTCTTGAAGCGCTGGACCATTATATCCGACAGGCATCGGATGATGACGACTTGTATGTCCCCGGTCGTCTCGAGACTGCTCTAGCTATAGCGAATGCAGGCCCTGCTCCTACTGCTCTGTACAAGTCCTCCAATACCTTCGCTGAGTCGTCCATGTGGCAACCCACAAAGCTGCTGACTGCTGGGGCAAACCTATCAGCTCCCACATCTCTGACTCAAAAAACAATTGCGCCTGACTCTGAAGATGATATGGAAGAGATTGTCATCGAGTCCGCCATGACGACAATGACCTCTTCCAAAGCTCTTGAGTCCCTTTCTTCTCTCAAAGTACCACAGACACCTCCAAAGCCTGTTCCTGCGGTTACTCCCGTGACTCCCACTTATACACCTGCTAGCGACTCTGAGGATGATATGGAAGAGATTATCCCTGCTGGCGAACTTCCATTCATGCCATCCGAGGCTGCGCACAAACCCTTCGATGATGCGACGATCCGCAAACCTGTATCGAAGTCGACGCCAAGCTCCGGTTCGGACGATTTAGAGTACTTATCAGTCAGCGAAGGTATTCGCGCTCAAATTCACCATCCAACGCCCCAAAAGCCTGACGTTCTAATACCTTCATTGCCCAAACCCTCGTCGCCTTCGCGTAATATTACACCTGTTTCCCCGCCAAATGATACGCGCCGTCTGGCTGATCATTTTGGTTCAGACGAAGAAGCTTTCACCGACTGGTCGCGATCACCGTCGCCTGTACAAGGCAGATCCCTTGCTGATGATGGTGGTTCGGAAAGCCAGAGATCGCGACGGGCAGATGAGAACTGGGATGCTGCCCAAGAGATGGATCCCAATGCTGAGGAAGGCGAGTTTGCGCGGTTTGTCTCTCAGGTCAAGGGGAAAGACATAGATGCCGTACGACGGGAGATTGATGAGGAGATCAAGACATTGAATCAGCAGAAGAAAACTGCTATGCGAGATTCCGAGGATGTGACACAGCACATGATATCGCAAATCATGGTGCGTTTGTCTCCTCACTCTTGGTAGCGTTCTCTTGTGACCATTCTTACCGGTGATCTTTCAGATTATGCTGCGTCTCTTTGGTATTCCGTATATCACGGCGCCTATGGAAGCTGAGGCCCAATGTGCCGCCCTTGTTCAGCTCGGTCTTGTTGAAGGCATCATCACTGATGACTCAGATGTTTTCTTATTTGGAGGATTGCGCGTATTCAAGAATATGTTCAATCAGTCAAAGACGGTGGAGTGTTTCCTTCTCTCCGACTTGGGCCGGGAATTAGGTCTCGCGCGTGACAAACTCGTACAGCTGGCATACCTTTTGGGTAGTGATTATGTGGAGGGGCTGCCGGGAGTTGGACCTGTCGTGGCGATGGAGTTGCTGAAGGAGTTTCCTGGGAACGATGGGCTGCACAAGTTCAAAGACTGGTGGCAGAAGGTGCAATCGGGAAAAGATAAGCAAGAGGATAGCAAGAGCAAGTTCCGGCAACGATTTGTACGTCATTTCTTCTCAGGCTTGGCTGCGACCACGTATCGACCAATTGACTTCGCAGAAGAAGAAGTTTAAAGACCTTTATCTTCCCGATGATTGGCCTAATCCTGCCGTCGTATGCATTTTGTTTGTGTCATGTCTGGGATGTAATGACTGAACAGACTTTCTTTCAGCGGAATGCTTATTACCACCCCACAGTAGATGAGTCGGAGGAGCCGTTCAAGTGGGGTCTTCCTGATTTGGATGGTCTCAGAAAGTGAGCATTGAGGACTGTATCCTCTTCAGCTCGCCGTGGATTCATGTTCGGCATGTTTTGCCTTTGTAGCTTCTTCCTGGAAGAACTCGGCTGGAGCCAATCGAAAGTCGAGGAATTATTACTTCCCATCATCCAGAAGATGAATAAACGAGGACAGGTGCAACATTTTCCCGTTGGCATTTGTTATCCTCTCGGCTCATACAATGATTGCGACCCAGGCTCAGGCTTTGAATAGGCAAGGCAACCTGAACGAGTACTTTGAAGTTACGGTCGGAGATGGCGCCTTTGCGCCGCGTAAGCGCAATGCGTATGCGAGCAAGAGGCTACAGCAGGTGGTCAACGATTTCAGGAATGAGCAAGCGAAGCTCAGAAAAAGTGGGTCAGCGTCGGCGGGTTCGTCATCCACAAGCCCAGCTCCTGATGCACCGGCATCATCTGAGTCCGAGGAGGAAGATGAGTATCAGGGGAGTGCTGGGGAGAGCAAGAGCAAGGGTAAAGGCAAAAGTAAGCAGAAGGCCTCA
>SGPL01000390.1:0-31654 GCA_004802705.1 Bondarzewia mesenterica | reverse complement strand
GTCCCGTCATGCAGGAACAGGTAACGCTCCGTACGGCAAAGCCGGTGGAGACCATACAGCGGTCTTTGGACGATTTCTGGTCGGTTGCTGCGGCGCCGCCCGTTGCAAATGCAGATGTTGATGTGCCGGACCCTTCATTGGGGCCTGCTGATTCGCTTCGAACCCATGAGTACGCAGCCCCTGCCGACAGTGCGGGGAGCGATGAAGATATGCTCGAAGGGGATGGAGGGGTCACAAGTGATACACATGACGCAAATGCGACGACAGCGGCTGCTCGCGCCGATCGGAATCTAAGAGGACCGTTGGTCGAAACTGGCCTAGTCAGGAGTATTCCTGGGTCTAACATGCTCGAGATTGTGAAAGTGCTCGACGTACGTTACGTGGGATTCTGCGATAGGAGATGGATTATCTCAAGGAAGCGTGGTCGCAACCTTTATGATATTATTTCAGCTCTCAAAAAAACTATACTCGAGTCACAGAGCAACGACGACTTAATCGCCGCTGTCGACTTTGATAACTGGTAGATTACAATAGTAATCGGATTTAGTATTGGTTAACGGCGTTGGCCTTCAAAACCCCAACCTAACCGTACTTATCTGTACCTTCTAATAACTTAACAACCTATTAGTACCTAAATCCGAACTTAACCTAATCTTAACACACTTATGCTATTCCATTCGGAATTTAGTTCATATTACGTAATTTGCGAACGTAGAACTAGTGGCATCAGATTTGTAGGCACGTGCTGGACATAATGTCCCGTCACGTGGGCTTCCCCTCGTTTGGGGAAGGATTTTTACCTTTGTGAACCNTTGCTTTGCTGAAGAGACGCCCACGGCTGCGCCGTGGCCTCTGCNANGCGGGAACCCTAGGAAGGAACTNAGTAACCCGAAAGGCCGTCTTACTACGATTATGTTCCGGTAATTNGGTACCTAAACCCGCAAGGGCATGGACCGGATATTAAGCCGGGGCTTTACAAGGAATTAACCTNANAGGCATGGGCCTGGGCATTTNTTAGNGCCCGGGCCTGNCGGCNCGGCCCTCGGGCNGGTGTCCGTCGCCGACTGGGCCGAAAGGCCCGGAGGAATCATAACGGACCGTCTGACGACGGGCGAACCGATCCGACCGAAGGAACCTGCCGAGCATGCTGCACAGCGGCCTGACGGCCGCTCGACGGCATCGTCATCGGCACAAGTAAATTAAATCCGATAGCCGCGGACCTTGACTAATCCCCGAGGTTCCCGCCCTTCTTTCTAAGAAGACGTTCTAAGAATAACTCTGACCCACTCACTTCCGTCTTACTAAGTGTGTATTGTAATCTAGATTACTCAGCTGATGAATAGGCGTGGCAAAAACCACGACCGAAAAGAGATGAGCTGCTTTAGCCATCCTCTGATTGGATGATAAAGGATGACTGATGTGGGAATTCCCCTCAGTCATCACTCTTGAGCATCAGTCAGCCGCTCGGCGGCTTACTGAGCCTGTCGGCTCTCTTGAAAATCGCCAAAGGCGATTGTAGAGCCTGCCCTCAAGGGGCACCATATAAATACTGCATGGCTTGGAACCTGATGAGCATCATGCGAAATACTGATATCTACTTAGGTAGTGTGGAGGAATTACATCCTCCTGCAGTATTGTTCCATTCCACTCACCGTTCTCTCTTCGCGCTTCGCGCTCGGCGTCTTCGACGCCGCCACCTAACCTAATCCGCAGCCAGCGTGGGGTCCACGTCCGCTAAAGATAGATTCGGTGCCATATGGTCGCTTATCGACCAATGGCAAATGTCTCGCGAGGGCCTAGCCCGCCGAACATTACTCATTAGCTTTCAGTCAGTGGGAACGCCGCTGACTGAAGTTGTAGATAGCGCGTTTGGAACTCAGCTACCTACCCTAATGTTTCCTCCTTATATATACTGCCCTGGTAGACTCTGATGAGACTTCAGTCGAAACCTGAGCCTTGCCTTACAGCGAGCTCTTGTTAGTCACTACCAGCCTCATCTTACTTACATTCCTGTTCGTCGGGCTTCGCCCTCCTCCTAACCTAAGTTCGGGAATCGTAACTACCCAGCCCTGCTTGTTCGACAATTTTTCCAGTGCTGGCGTCCCAACGGCCGTGCAGGTCACGGTGAAGCATCGTGTTAAACGTGCACAAATGGCACGATCAAGCGACAGCATGAAAATACAACTACAGCACGTCTTTGCACGACACGGTTACCCTCACCTCGATGTCTCGCCCCTCTCCTTTCCACCATATAGCACCCGCCAATCACGACATATATACATTGATCTTGTCAGGTCCGCGATCTTGGGGCCTTGGTCAGAGCGTATAGATTCGAGGTCCGTGTGAGCGTGGCAAAGGACTGCCTGCCTCAGATAATTGAGGCAATGATCTCTGAGGTTCTTGCCACATGAGTCTTTGGAATGGGTCGGGAAGGCGAGCGCACTCCGGATGATATCGAGGCATTGTAGCTGGTGGAACATCGCGACCGTGAAGGGGCGGTCATGCGGGCCTAAATGTATAGTCCCGTTTGGGAAACCGCTATGGGTATCATCGAAAGGGAGAAGGGCGCGCCATTCAGCTGTGCCCTCTGGTGTACGAAGGGCATAACGGTGCGTGTCTTCTGGGTACATGATGACGTTATCCATTTCTGGGAGTGGCCATGTGAGGGGGTAGTCATCGCCGATATAGGCTGCAAAAGAAGTTGTCAATCTCGTTGAGTATTCTCTCCATGCTGAAAATTGGGGAGGATGACGCACTATAGTCGCGAGTCTGCGATGGGACGATTGCAGAATTGGCATGAGACCAGATCAAGATGAGCAGCAACACAGTCGATGTAAGCGCAAGAGCGGCATGCCAGCGCAGATCCATCTTGTGGCAACACTTTACACTGAGTCTGCAGGCGAGATGAGGACGCAAGCGAGGTGGCTTCGACTCGGACTTGTCACGCACACGCGTACGCGACAAAAGGGACACGGAGGACATGGACTTCACCTCCCTTCAAGTATGCTGCATGCACGACAAAATGTAATCACCAATGTTACATCGATAGTAATGTCTCTTGATCAATCAAAGTCTGTGCGCTGATCGCATGGTCACCTTCGTTCTGAATCGGAAGTGAACTGTGCCGTAGAATTATTTGTCTCATCGCCTTCCAACCTGCTTCCATAGCGCACCGCCCTCATTTTGCACCGCCCTATCACGAATCTGATATAGATGGAATAGAAAGACGGTGGGCGCTAAGTAATTGGAAACAAGTTCTGCAGCGCAGAATACAAACACTTGTTCAAATGGATCTTCCATTGTTCATCAGAGAATGCTGCTACCTTTCAAGTTGGTGAAGCAGGATGGATCTGAGTAATCCGAGGTACGCTCGCTTTGGACTGTTCAATTCACCCGACTTATCTTGATATAGAAGACGGAGGCCTTAAGCTGAAACTCCGATGATTCCAGGAGAATAAGCCAACCGAGTCTATTCCAGTGCTCCACGCGTGGATATGATAACCTTCTGTGTGTTGTGGTCATCCTAAATGCCTCAGTTTAAGTATCTAATCAATCAAATGCAAGTATCAGCAGCATGCATCAGCGAAGCTGATACTTGGACTGCGGATTATCACCTTCGCTGATAGACTGCACGCGGCATGAAGAGATGGGAGATGTCTATTTATGTCCAGCTCATTCCAGGAAAAATGTCAGCGTCAGCTCGGGAAAAGTTTGTTTACGTTATGAGGATCCAATCTTCCAAACACGATGCTGTGAGTACTAACCTCAGTTTCGAAAACCTGCGCCATCTGATCCTATCTGATCATCACGAACCGCTGTCAATCTCACAGCTGACTCAGAAGTACAGCGAACATGGTTGGTCTCGCTGACTATCATCACTGACCTGGCTGTATAGAGTGCAGAGTGCAGTTGGATATAAGACCATTGCCATGATACGATAGGAGCTCAACTTTAACGCCGCCTGAGCACCTCGAATCCGCGAAATCCACTCTGCTTGCAGTACGTTCAACACCCCTTGCCGCCCATCATGCGTGTCTTTGCCATCCTGCTCTCTGCCTTGATGTTCGTCGTGCTCTCGCACGCCGCAGCCACCCCTCGCTCCGGTGAGCGCAACCGTCTCTTTACATTTTTCCCTAAGCAGGTGCTTATGTTGCTTATGGATTATAAGAGGATGCTGATTTGAAGAAACTTATGGACTTTCGACGGGGGAAGGACGCAGTTTTGGTCACTTCGAAGCCTACGATTCATCGGCGTGATGAGGATATGGATTTAAAGAAGCTCATGGACTTCTGACGAGGGGAGGGAACAAGTTGTGGACTGAGTCTGTCTCCGCGTTCTTCCTTACGCTACGAAATCTTCCCCACTCGATATGTTTGGCGCCTTGGGGAAGATCGCGGATACGTGTCTTTGTATATCGAGGATGAATCAGATTGCTGCGAAAAGTCTGATTATTCAGGAGTCTGATTCATATGTGCATGCGTGCAAATGTGAATATGTATTCTCTTGCCGCCTCCTGGCATGCCCTTGTCCGTCGCTGCAAATCCATACGTTATGAATAAAGTCGGGACGATGTCTCTAACAGCTGGGACAGCAACTACGTGATCATGATGCAGATACCTTGATTCGACAAATAGAACCCATATACATCAGAACGACCGCGGTCTGAGGAAAATCGAGTTCGCACGGAGATTAAGTACAGAACAGGGTTGACTTCCAATGGGCCTCAACACATTGTATTTATACATCCCTCAGGAATGACCCAACGACTTCGATATATCTCTCGCGCTCCTCCCAGTGCGGCATATGGCTCGACTTTGCGAACTTGACCCACTTGATTTTGTCGATCCCCCAGAAGAATGGCGCACAAACCTCGTCCGTCTCGAAATCGTGCTCGCCATTGAGGAGAAGTGTCGGAACCCGGATGAGGTGGATCTTGTCGGTGATGTCCCACTTGTCTTCGAGGCCATTTTTCTGCCTGCAAACAACGTGTCCAAAATCAGGGCCTTTTATTCTGCACAAATCCACTGGATGTGGGGAGACTGGGGAGGAGGGAAGCAAGGAAATACTGGCGTACATGTTCTTCAGTACCGTATCGTCCAACTCGGACTGCTTGAACGAGTACAGCACTTCCTCGGGAAAGGGCTGCAGCCGACATAAATGCCTTTCGTAGAACCTCAGCATCGCCTGCTTATACTCCGCCTCCTTTGTCGTGCCCGCTTCCTCATGGCGCCTTATGACCTCCTGCACATCCTCGGGCAGTTCCTTCCTCAACTTCACTCTGGCCTCGTTCCTCAGCTTTGCAGACGCGAGTGCGTTGGCGAGCACGACGTGCTTTAAACCTTTAGGTTGACGTCGGATTATGAATTCGGCGGCCAAGATGCTGCCCCAGGAGTGCCCCAGGAGGTCAAACGAGTCAGCGATGGAGAAGTGAGACAGGAGATTCTCGAGCTCGGAGACGAAAAAGGTCAATGGACCAAAATGAGGAAGGTTTGGATGGCAGGTGCGTGGAGCGAGCAGTGCCGATTTGGTCATAGAAAATGACGGGCGTTGGAGGTTCGAGATAAGCGAGCTCAGAGAGGGGGAGGAGGTAGTCGTATGAGACACCCGGGCCTCCGTTGAGAACTATGAGCGGGGGACGGGAGGAGGTGGAGAGGTCGCCGAAAAAGTTTGTAGTGGGTGGAGAACGTCTCCGTGTCGACGGTGAATGGGATCTCGCCTTCTCTGACTTGGGCAAATGGCATTGCGTGTCTTCAAGATGTTTGGTCAGCCGTCAGCCGATATGTGTGGCCGCACGCTCGTCGTTGAAATGCACTCACTAACGAACAACCGTGATAGATCAGTCTGGAGGGGGGTCTTGGGCGTTTTGCATAACGCAGGCGTCTTTCGACACATGTTCTCCAAGCGACTCCCGCTCTCACGGATCCATCTCAGAAGATGATCGCTTCCTTGATGTCGACTTGATGTGATCCTTCCGAGCGCCGCCAGGATCAAGGATCATCGATCAGAGAACCCGCTCAAATCGTACGCATGAGGCATCAGAAACTGATCAGATGCAATGGAAGGACGTTGACGTTGATGAGCTCGAGCGCCTGCAGGTTATCGAATGTACTCAAGGAGTTGTCCCGGAGTACTGCTCACCTCTCCTCGCACTGCACCATACAGACAGACCTCCCATGTCGAATCCCTATGCCCCCCACCTACCCCCTGACATCCTCTGGCTCGAGCGCGCAACATTGCTTGGCGACTGCATGTCTCAGATAGCCTTCGGTGCGCCTCTTCTCATCTTCGTTATGTTGTGTCTGACAATTCTGACATCCTCATCTAGGCGCGTCTTTCGTCATCTTCCTCCAGACGATGTATGCTCTCTATCAAAATCAAAACCTGAAATCCAACCGTTCGCATCTGGATTACATCTTGCCTGTCTATACCTTCATCATCTTCGCTCTCGGCACGGCCTTCATTGGTATGGACATGAAATCGCTCCAGCTCATGTTCATCGACAACCGTGAGTATCCTGGGGGTCCCACTGCATATTCCCTTTCGAAGTATTCTTCTGCGATCACGGTCGTTCCCAACGCGTGTTCCATTGTCGCTGGTTGGCTTGCGGATGGGTTCTTGGTGAGTTCGGCCAACTCCGGATGCACGAAGAATTCGTGCACCTAGTCTAGATACTAATCTCTGAAAAAGCTATACCGCTGTCTCGTCATTTTCCACCTCAAATTATACATCATCGCGCTCCCTATCCTAATGTACCTCGGCTCAATCTGTAAGTCCTAATCCCCTCATATATGGCTCGCCCTTCATTGACTCACCTCCCTCTCGCTATCCTCGTACAGCGATGGGCATGATATTTCTTTTTCAAATATCTCGCCCCTCCGCGAACCTCTGGTCCGAGACAAGTGTCAATTTCGGAATTCCCTACTTCTCCCTTTCCGCATCCCTTAATGTTCTCCTCACCCTCCTCATCGCCGCCCGCCTCCTCCTCTATCGCCGCGCCCTTCGTCATGCACTTGGCCCGGACCACGCATATTCCATACCCTACGCCAGTATCGCAGCTATGATCGTTGAAAGCTCAATGCTTTACGCTGTGTCGTCATTACTATTCATTGGGCCATACGGAGCGAAGAGCCATATTTCTAATATTTTTTTGCCGGTCTTGTCGCAGGTTCAAGTGCGTCTTCTTTTCATCTCCTCCCAGTTTCATGCACGCAGATGCAGGTGTCATGCTCGTGTTGATGTTGGCCGTAGATCATAGCTCCGATGCTGATCATATTCCGCGTGGCGACCCGCCGCGCGTGGGACTCCAAAACCGGTACAGCACCCATGACCAGCATACAATTCCAGTCCCGAGACGGAGTTCAGCATTCAACCAGGGACGACGCAGACAAGGAGACTGGCGTGACTCAGCTACGTTTACCGCCCCAGGAAAGAGACCGTGACAGAAGAACGGAAGGTAAGAAGCAGGGTACAAATATCTCAGGGCTGAGCGATTCACTTGGCATGAGCCTGGAGAGTGGAAGCTGGAGGGAGGAGGTGTGAGCAGCTGATTTTTTTGGCATATACGGTCATCAAGTATATGGAGTGAGGTTCTCGCCGTTATAAAGTTTGTACTCGATTGTGTAGAGAGGGTATGTATATTCCTGAACTTGCCCTGAACGTTGAAGAACGCATCACTTTTCAGATGCCATGCATGCATGGTATACATGTATGTACTTACGAGAAATGACTATTTTCCTGGCTGAGAAAAAAAAGTCGCCTCGAGCTAGGATGTATGGCTTATCAGAATCTGTGGAATCATATATTCCGAGTCCTGAAACACAATCACGAAGTACTAGGACCAAAGCGCTGATACCACGATCTGATCCGCGAGAGAACTGGCCTTGGTACTTATATAAACTTGGCCTCCATCGCTGTATATCTATTGTCGGCGGCATGCGTATACCCACCCCTCCTCAAAATATGGGCAAGCTCGCACTCGGCTTGCTGAGCATCGCGAACCTCGTCCTGCTATCTCTTACGGTCCTCAACTACACCAGCCGCGAAATCATTCATAGTCAGTCCCCTCCCTCATTTCTTCTTCCAGTCCGCTTACCGGTCACGGCAACAGGATATACGTACCTGGGCGACTCCTTCCCCTCTACTGTACCCCTCCGCTCTTCTCTCTCAAGCCTCCCATCAATATCCTACACATTCGAATCCTCCACCCGTTACACCCCGACCTCATCCTCTCTTCCCTCATGGTTCGCCTCCCTGCCACACCAGCTCGGTTATATCCGTCTCGGTCCAAACAAACGCATATTCGCAATATCGATGTCACATGCGTCGCACTGCGTGTATCTCTTCGCCAAGGCAATTGCCGAAGACTGGTTATCTGCGGATGAAGGGGGGAACGAGGAACATCTGCACCATTGCTTGAACTACGTGAGGCAGCATTTATTGTGTGAAGCCGACACGATGCTTGAGGAATACGGCTGGCTGGAGAGTGCAAAACAGGGAGTGATTGGCACAGGTGGAGGAAGGGAAAGGGTCTGTAGGGATTGGAGGGAAGTCTATGAACTGGTAGAGCGTAATTATTGGGAGTGGATGAAGTTCAGAGAGCAGAATTGGAGAGGGGACAACTAAATTTTTATGAACTGGGTCTGCTCTCCATCCTCTCCGCACGACGTCGATGGAGGTCAATCCCGCCAGGATGCATCCAGACATTGTCTCCCAGAGAGAGCAATTGACGCTGACTGTAACGTCCTGTCATCTCCGCCCAGGACGAATGTCCTCCTTCGCCTTTTGATGAAGGCCATGGAAAGAAAAATGCCGATGATACGTTCGGCGCAGCCTCGCGGCGTTAGAGTGCCCGTAATCTGATCTTCATGTTCTGCTGTCGATTCCAATCCTGTGCGTGTACAACCCATCATGCATCATGCATCATGTCGCCTGACGGAGAAGATCTTGACGAAAAAGGCGAGCCTCTTGTGCGTAGATGTTGGCAGTAAACCGGAATTTTTTTGGGCTACATAAGTGGTTCGATAGATCTTGTTGTGTTACCTATTAGGAACCCAGATGCCTATCTATTGCGTTATGCTGAACCTTAAGACTTGTGCAATCGCATCTAGCTGAAGCGCAGGCTGGCTTTAAATTTATAGCATCAGCTCGACATCAGCTTACGATTTTTTCACAATTTTGGTATACAAACACAAAGAAAGGGTGAACCGGGACGCACGGGATATATCTCGCCGAGAGAATTTTAAATTACGCCCCAGCGAGCGACGAGCGCTGCGTCATAGTCACCCCTGCACCAATTGTGAAAAAAAAGGAAAAGAATCAGCCCACATAACACGGACAATCGATGGGAATACTTAGCAATACTGACCAAGACTCGGAACCTTTGGATCCTGCCAGAAATCGACGTTGCACCCCCGCCGCTCACCCTCTTTCTCGTCCATCGCACACGCAAACTCGAATGTTTGAAACTCCCCCCATTTGCAAGGCCAAGTCCTCTCCAATTCAACAGAAGCATTTGGAGCGAGCATCACCATTCCGAGCTTCTCCCTTCTTGACGGCCGTGAAGTCCAGGATAGACGCGTAGCGTCAAGACGGGAGGACGACATGCTGAGGGACCAGATGTCTACAGACGCGCCTGCGAGGGGGAGTTGCTTGGCTGAAGATTGCAAAGCAAAATTCAGCGAGCAGTTCTCGTAACCGTAATCCACGACTCGGAATTGAGCGACGGACGATATCTGAATGCCATTCACCATAGTAGTTTAGCCAATTACTGCGACCGCAGTCCAAAGGAGTGATATCTATTCACCTCAGGCGTCAGCATAAAACGCCGCGAATCAGGAGAGATGGATCCGATGCTTGTAAGTTTCTGCTTGCTATCGTCAGCCCACACAAGCTCCGGCTCCACCTTGCTGATCTGGGTGAGCAAGAACGGAAAGTTCGCAAATTGGCGGTGAGATTCAGAGATACGATCGTAAGTGAGCTTGTCGAGACCAATATAGGTCGAGGGGCGTTCGAGGGAGGAGGAGAGGCGTGTTAGAAGTGCACTTGCATGGGGATGGCCTATTCCTGTGCGCCCAGCATACCAGAGGGCGAAGTTGGCGAGGGTGCAGAGGAGCGCGAATAGCGCTGGCAGAACGCTTGAAAAGAACAATCGGTTATGTTGCACCCTAGAAG
The DNA here is from genome assembly GCA_004802705.1 of Bondarzewia mesenterica. Lineage (NCBI taxonomy): Eukaryota > Fungi > Basidiomycota > Agaricomycetes > Russulales > Bondarzewiaceae > Bondarzewia > Bondarzewia mesenterica. The sequence goes on along the minus strand of SGPL01000390.1, from coordinate 21,484 downwards.
AGGAGTCCGACCCTACACGTAGAAGTAAAGAAATTAAACATGATAGACCATTCAGTGAAGGATTGTTGATTACCTATTGCGTCATCAAGAGCGCCTGCGCTCTCATCTGTGGGTAAGAGCTCATACTCTTGTCTCATGTCTCCGATAGATGTGGACCTTGTCTGAAGAGAGGAGGAAGTTTGGAGGAAGAATCGGCCATGATGGCTCCGGAGAAATACCATTAAGTATCGTAATGTATGTAGGCACGTGTGTCCGTTGCATGTTAGCGGCAGCAGTCACTCGAATCATTCCTTGAACTAGAACGCACAATACAGTTGCTCCTCATCAATCATTGATCGATTGATCAACAATGCGGCGAAGATAATCTAGGACCCTGACATTATTAACACATCAGCAAAAGCACAAACTTACTGTCGTACACTGCAGTTATGATCCCCGCTCAGGGAATCGCCCTTTGCCGGGTACCATGGGCTACTTTGACCCCTCCCAGAATCGTGGACTTCAGTCAACACTGCAACTTCTGATTAGACATTGAATCGATGGGTATGGATTTGCTGAGCGAGACAGACCAAATTGAGATGGTAGAAGATATCGAGGATGACATGTTGGCATATAGGAAGCCTGCCATTGCTTATTCTACAAAAAGAAATCGGAAGACTGCGATATGCCCGTGCCACAACAACGCATAGCTCAGGGCATCTGCAGATTCTCCGTTGCTCGCCAAACGCCGGCATCTCCTCCATGTCTCTGAAAACAGTATCAATATTCTCAAAGTCATCAAATCTCTGAAGCAAGTTGAGAGACATAGTCACAACATTCTCCAGGCGGTGAGTATCATGCCCATTGAACTTCGTCAGCAACGACGATGACCCAGCCAAAACGCTCCATAATTACCCAGGCTGGGGCGGCACACTGATGCTGGATTGATTATCGTTTGGTTTATTGCTGAGTGCGAACAGATAAGAGAAGACAAGCCACACCTTTCCGCCTCTTTGTTCATCTCGGAAACCCCCTGATTGATTGGATTCAGGGAAAATGTGAGCAGCCTGGGTCTCCGTCACAGGAAGTTGCTGAGCATTGATCATTCGATTTAATTCAGGCATTTTCAGGCGGCAAGCTTTGTCGTACGTGCCGGTGATGATGCGACGAAAGGTATCGCGAATGAGGGCCTGTTACAATTGACAGGGAGTTCTATATTTCCAGTACCGTCAGCGTTGAAACTCAAGACGTTCGACTCAAGCCCGCACGAGCAATAGTAACTGGCGCACACAGGATGCGCTTTCGTTCGCACATTTCGTTCCAACTTGCCTTTTCGCCCGTTCTTCAACTGCTCGTACCCGGTGAACACGCCCATGTTGCATCTTCGGCAGTCGAACCGACGCCACTGTGGTGGGAAGACTAAATGGAGGAAAACAGGAACATCTGTAAATACTTGCAAGATGTGGATCAGATTGCTTAGAAGAGATACGCATAAGAACCGAATTTGAAGAAGTATTGGGCGAGAATGACTGACTCTGGCTGAGCAGAGAAGGAACGCGCGTGAGCGGCCTCGCACTGAGAATGGCTTGGGAGCTCAGGCGGTCGAAAACGGGTCAGAGTGGAGAGGCGCCGGGAGAGGGTATACGTATGCCGGAGGCATAAACCTACCGCCGGTGTATGCTGATGTATGTTGGACATTGTTTGTGAAGAGCCGACCGGAAATCACAGCGTCAGACCAGTCAGCAAGGGAAAGGTGTCGGTCAAGGTCGGTCAGGTGTCGAACGATGCCGAGATTCGTGATTACAGTAATGTCGAGCATGGTGCCCATAGATATACAGGAAGGCGTGAGGACATGCCGGAAGGTGAGCGCTTGAGCCGTGAACGCCAGCGCGTCCCCAAATATTAACTTAAGAAACGTGCCGTATTTATCAACCACGCGATCTCATATCTGCTTGTGCAAAGTTCGATGTCAGCTTTCTAGGGAACAAGGACATCGACATCGAAAGTAATAAGAACATATGAGACTGGTTATACTGGAACGTCTGAGGGAATATACAAGAAAAAGTAAGGTCAGGAGAGCGTCTCTGATCGCTGGAGATTGGAGACGCAAGATGTGATATATCAACGGTCTACTCGTACGTGCAGAGCCCTCATGCCTGCCTGAGAGCCTGAGATAGAGGCCACAAACGGAGATGCGTCCAACGAGGGCAGCACTAGGTACACGAACCCGAGTGTACCCCAGCGCGTATACGATTGTCAATATGCATCAGCGGGCGAGAGTATCTCGTATTCTGCATACTGAACAGAGTTTGCTATTGAGCAGAATGATGATAACAAGGGCTATCTCACCTCGAGCTCTGGGTACGAACGGGGGCGAGTGGTCGCCATTGATGTTCCCACTCTTTAAGACACCTAACAAAACCGGGATTGGGTTTGATGCAAGCTCTCCGTTGACGGACGTAGGCGATCGCGGAGTCGTAAGACATGCCACGTTTGCGTATGAGATATGCAATTACGACGGATGCCGATCGTGATACCCCCTGGCTCGCGTACGAGCACGAGAAGAAGAGCGTGGTTGGGTATGAAGGAGCGACAAAGGGGAAGAAATGCCCACCTGATGACAGTGTACAAGGACATTCTGACCTCTAGACAAAGCGGAGTCAATGGACTCTACCGCGTCCTCTAGGTGAGGCTTTAAATCTGCGCTCTCTATATCCTGTATGTCAATCCGATGAGCGGAGATTCCACTGGGACTGGGACCGGGAGTCCAAGAGCCGTCGAGGACTTGGACAAGATGGCAGATATTGTGTTCTTTCAAAAGAGTAGGTTCAAGAACGGCGGCAAATGAGCCGAGGTATAGAGCGCCTTGGCCTGCGAAAGACGGGGAAGATGTACGGTGCGGAGGAGGGGATGGTTCATGAGAAGGCGCGGCGGGGAGGATGAGGTGCATGGGAGTGCACATGGCCTGCATGACTTCGGGACATAGGCCGGCAAAACTGATCATGGTTTAGCAAAGACAAGCTACGGGGAACAAGACGAGAGGGTGAATGAGGACAGACCATCGGTTTATATTGCAAACAGGGATGGGTTGGGTGGAGGGAGTCTCGAGGAGCGCGCTGAGACAGAGTTGCGGCATGACGCGCTTCGCGGACTGTTCTCTCCACATTCCATTACCTAAAAAAGCCCTTTCCTCGGCCACGTGACAGGCAAAGTCGAGGCAGTTCGACCCTTTCTTGCTCGTTTGGCTGACACGCGAGACGAAAGGAGCGGATCGATGGGTGGCGACCACTTCAAAGGTGTAAGGGCTAGAGCCTAGGCACACGCCTCGTTCCCTTGATCATTTTTATCGCTCTTCTTTTTCCCTCCGGAAGGGACAATTCAGCATTCTCTTCAGTGTGAGCCAAGCGTGAGCTATTCGTCTCACCGTCAAAAGATCTAGTTCCTCGTGCCTTATGTATCTCAAACCATCTTCGCTCATTATGCTCGCAATTGTGTCGCAAGCTCCAAGTCGTATTCCCTTCTCAGACCGAAGGTAAGCCTGGATCTACCCCACTGCCCGTCTTGTTAGTTATGAAAAGATGCTAAACTGCCCCTATCAACTTACTGGCAAGCTGCTTTTTGTCACCGGGCACGGTCAAAAAATGTCTCGAGTCTGTTGAAACGCCTTGTGCTGTTTCCGACACCGTGATCGCAGTGGAGCTACCGCGACGGAAGTGTCACAAAAGAACAGATAGATCGAGTCTCTTCTCGGCGGAGAATGCATTTTGTAGCCCCCCGCTGTCCTGCTGAAACAAATATTGTCTACAGTAGTTCGTCTGTCGTAGAGTAATGTGAAACGGAGTATCCGATATGACCATAAAAGGCGAGGCGTTTCCACGCACAGGCCTGAGGCTGATTACATAAGCCGTGCCATAGACGGCTGTGCAATGCCGACTTGGAAGGAGCCGAATTCAAGGCCCGCTTAAGAACCCGCCTCGTATCACCGTCAATTGCACCCCTCACTTGCCGTCACCACCAACAGCGTCGCCCATAATCAACTTTCTCCTTCAATTCCTCTTCCAACAACCTTTACACTCTCTATACACAACTTATGTCTGAAATTCGCAGAAAGCTCGTCATTGTTGGGGATGGTGCTTGTGGAAAGGTTGATTTATTGCACCTTCATACCACCTACCCCATCTCACTCATTCCTGCCCTTTCTCTCATAACAGACCTGTCTTTTGATCGTGTTCTCCAAAGGAACATTCCCAGAGGCACGTTTTCTCTGCATTATCTTTGTTTGGTTCAGACAGATTGGCTAATGCCCACCGTCTCGCGCGGACTTTGACCTGTTATTACTGCCTTTCCTAAATCTATAGGTTTACGTCCCCACCGTCTTTGAGAACTACGTCGCGGATGTTGAAGTTGATGGAAAGCACGTTGAGCTTGCGTTGTGGGATACGGCGGGACAGGAAGATTATGACCGTCTTCGGCCTTTGAGCTACCCAGACTCTCACGTCATTCTCATCTGCTTTGCTGTCGACTCTCCAGACTCCCTTGACAACGTACAGGAGAAGGTGCGCACTGCTTCAACCTTCATTCTCTCTGCACCACCGCACCGGGCATCCGCATAGCCTTGTTGCTGACTAAGTTTATATGATCATCATTCCTCTTCCAGTGGATCTCGGAAGTCATGCATTTCTGCGCGGGCCTCCCTATCATCCTTGTTGGTTGCAAGAAGGACTTAAGGCGTGAGCCCCGTGTGATTGAGGAACTCAGGAAGACAAGCCAGCGGCCGGTGACTCCTGAGGAGGTACGTTTTTGTTATCTTCATCAGACATTGAATGATCTGACGATTCGTTTTAGGGTATGGCTGTTGCGCAAAAGATCGGTGCCAAGCACTATCTTGAGTGCTCCGCCAAGTCTGGTGAGGGCGTACGCGAGGTGTTCCAGTACGCAACGCGGGCGGCTTTGCTGAGCCGGTCCCAGGGCCGCAAGAAGCACTCGCACTGCGTTGTCCTCTAATTCCGTACTTTCACTTTGCGCGCTCGACGTTGGCGAGAATTCCATTTGGTTCTTATTTACTCCAACCATCCACGCATCTCCCCATCCATCCTTTGCATACCCCTCCCCGCTAGTAGTCGCTCGTAACAGTCGTACGTCCTTGCAGTCCTTTCTAGACTGTTTGTCGGCCCCGCATCTTTCACCCTACCGACTCTTTGCCCTATTGGGGCTTTGATCTTATTCGACCTCGGTATACATATCTCGTCTGCGTTTACGTCTGTTACGTCTTCCATCGCCTTGTTTCATCCTGACGCTATATAAGATATCAATGCCTCCTTCGGTTTTCACTGGTGCATGGCGATGGCGCTGGACAGTCATTCTCTGCGGGTGATCCCTTTGAGTAACACTTGGCATGAGTTCCCCGTGTTGTTTGAGAAATGACGGACGTCACGGTTCTGATTCTTGGAAACTGAGCAAGAGGGTCAGGGCCGCGTTGTGGCTTACATAGGTAGGCACGTTCAAGTTCACGATAATACCAAGGCCTCACTCTTGGTTAAACAACTCACGCTGAATCACAGAATGGTGGCTTGGATTCACTGTCTGTATGTATTGTCTTCAAAAGATCCTCACGACATTTTGTTCGCATTTTGCAATTAATCTGAGTTCTTGTGTGTTCAGTGTCTCGCTGCCACCAGAGGCCACCTGTCACGTCTACCATATTCTACCAGTATTGAAGATAGACGACACGAGAGTACGATGTGGGCTCGTCACCAATGGATCATGCAATATCTCATTCCATGGACACATGAAACAAGCTAAGATTCTCAGTCTCCTCGCATCAGGTTATATAATGCGCGGCTAGTTTTTTTTTATGCACAACGGCATCCAACACATAATTGTACGACCAAGTTAGGAAAGAAACCGACGGGGTTCAAGGAATGAAAAACGTACCGAAGGTTCACAGAGTACCCAGTCTCCACATCAGTGCACGTGAGGGTTACGTGAGGGTCAAGGTATGGTGTTCAAACGTTCAAATGTTCAACGTTCAAATGTTCAACGTTCAACGTTCAACGTTCAACGTTCAACGTTTCAACGTTCAATATCAATAGGGGAGCTCAAAGTTGGCGCTTACGCTGCATGCGAGCCAGTGGAGCTGTGATGGACGCGTGACATAACACCATCACACGGCGCTCCGCAACTCGTCGCACCGTGTCCACTGTCCAGTGTCGTATCGCGTCGCATCGTCTTTGATTTCAACCACCACCATCCACGTCTCTTGACTTTTTTATTTAATTTAATCTGTAATGGGTGGCAGACGCAAAGCTACCAGGATTACCAGGCCCAATTCTGTTGAAACGGCACTTGCTCAGCCTCCAACCAAAAATGCTCACAGGGCACCAAATATTCCACCCTTGCCCTGGTCGGCAATCATAATGAACTTACATGGAAGCTCATCAGTGAGATCTAGAAAGACGAGAACTTCATTGTGCTGTTCAGGAAGCCGAGCATTGAGTACACTCAGTAGTAAGGAGGAGAATGGCTTAAACTTGCTTGATGCTCACTCATCGGGCGTGACATTACATAAGATCACACGGGCACACCCGAGCTCGTATGCGGGACTCGTATGCGGCGTTCGCATGCAGCGTAAGCGCCAACTTTGAGCTTCCCCTAATGCTTCCGCTCCGTCTCTGGTCACTTGCCCATCCTGCCGTGAAAATGCAGGACATATCGCTTTTGCGCGGGCCGGGCATTACTTCATCTTCCGGTATCGTTCAAAGGGTCATCTTCTTGTGAATCAAAAGCCTGACACCTCGCAAATCGCGGCTCTTACTTCTGAAGGCTCGAAGGTTCGCCTCAGGTCGAGACATGGTCACTGGCTTGCGACTTTGGTTCCGTCAAGGTTCAATAGATACGAACACTTTCGCAGTGGAATGCCGGCCCGGTGTAGAACCGTGGTCTGGTACCGGCGGCCACGTCTTTGTGCTGCCCTCAAACTCTCCACATATCAGAACTATCATACCCACAACGGACCGCTTCCCGCATTGCGATTTGTGTGATCATATGAAAGGCAGCTGATGGCCCACGAAATCAAACGCAGCCCTTCCCCACCTCCCTCTCTTCACGACCCTCGATTTGTTGAAAAATCTACTATACCATCCTCGTCATGGGCCGATTCAAGTTTCGCGGCGAGCCGGTCTCGATGTTGGCCATTATTGTCAACCTCTTCGTTGGTATAGGAGGCTTCATCTGTGCGCACCGCGTATTTGCTATCTTTTTTACCATGTTTCTCAGCGCTCACAAATTCATTGTTTTCAGTCGGATACGACATAGGGTCAGTCGTTGGCGCCCGTCCACTCGGAATACCTATTCACTTTACATATCCTCCCCCCTTCTAGCTACATCTCAGGTTGTCTCATTATGCTTCATTTTCAAATCGCATTTGGCACCCTCGACTCGGCTTCTTCGTCTGGCTTTTCGCTTTCATCACATCGCCAATCTGTTATTGTATCCCTCCTCTCCGCAGGGTGCTTCGCCGGCGCCTTGCTTGGTGTACCTACTGCTGATTTCTTGGGACGGCGGGGTGCCATTTTCATGATGTCATCCATCTTCATTGTGGGTGTCATCGTACAAATTTCACCCACCGGAAATTTGGGTGCTTTGATTGCGGGGAGGTTTGTCGCTGGGCTTGGCGTCGGCGTGAGTATAGTTTTGCCTCATTTCATTGGCATCCTGCGACTCAATGTACTTGGCTTACAAGGCTTTGTCTGCCCTTGTTCCTCTTTATCAAGGAGAGAGTGTGTACTCAATATCTTCCCTTCTGTGTTTCTTCATACTGATTATAAATTCCTCACGAATCATAGTCTCGCCAAAAGCTCTTCGAGGAGCATTCGTATCATGTTACCAGGTTATGATCACGTTCGGTATCCTCATCGCCTACATCCTCGATTTAGCCTGCAAGGGCATTGACGGTACTGCCAGCTACAAGATTCCGATCGGTCTCCAAGTTGTCTGGGGGCGCCATTCTTTGTATGTTTTTTCCTTTGTGACTGATCAAACTTCGACGCACTCAATGCGTGCTCTTAGGTGCGGGTGTCCCTTTCCTGCCTAGATCGCCTCGTGAGTCTATTCTCAATGGCGACACCGAAGTGGCACGAGTGGTCATCGCGCGAATGCACGCGATCCCTGTTCAAGACCCTTTGGTTCAAGCTTACATAGACGAGATCACGGAAAAAATCGAAGAAGAAAAGCATTCCGGGACAACCTATCTGGATTGCTTCGATTTCCGGAACGAGCTCAAGACAGGGCAGAGGACATTAATTGGGTGCGTTAACTGTGATTAATTAGTATGTGTGCGGTTGTCTTATTCCGTTCTCAGATGTCTCGTACAGAGCTTCCAGCAGCTTACTGGGTAGGCCTTTTTTTTCGTGCTTAGAATACGTGAAAGCTGAATATTCGTATTCAAACCTAACTAGAGCGAACTTTATTTTCGTGAGTATTGCATACGCCCGCCGCCGCATTAGCATCTGATAGATTTAGGTATCCGGTTCTAGTACTATGGCACATCTATTTTCGTCTCAATCAACCCGAGTCTGAACTCGTATATCAGTCAGATCATCTTTGGTCTTCTGGATATGATCGGCACTCTTCCAGGCCTATACTGCCTCGATCGGTGAGTTTACTCCATGTATGGCTAATAGGCTGAACTCTCAACTTGCTACAGATTTGGTCGTAGGCGGACAATGATTGCCGGAGCGTTGGTCATGGGTGAGTGCTATGATTGAGAGAATGGATGTCTGATGACATGCTTAATATATGATGACGGGTTCAAAAGGTCTCTCATATATGTTGTATGCGGTCATTGTGAGATAAACTGTGCTCTTTCTCCGTCACTTATCTTATTGAATTGTGTTGGTCCTACCAGGGATCCTACGCTCTGTATCCCAACAACGACCCAACCCAAGTGGCGAGGAAGGGAGCTGGTGGAGGAATGCTGTTCGTGATCTGCGTATTCGTGCTTTCCTACGGTTGCTCATGGGGCCCCGGTGGTTGGGTAAATAGTACGTGGCTTGAATTCTTGGAAGATCCGAAACTATAGTGATATGAACTGACATGATGTTGCAGCCGGTGAAATTGCACCTCTGCGCACTCGAGCCAAGCAACTGTCCTTTGTCAGTGCTTCTAACGTGAGTAATCCATGCGGCCAACATTTGCCTTACTGATGGAAGCTTTTCGAGTAAGTGGGTGTGGAACTTCCTCCTTTCGTACTTTTCCCCACCCATCTCGGCCAAAATTGGAGCTAAATACGTATGTCTCCATTCCATATCCATATTGATGAACTCAGAGTCGTTCTTCTCATACTGCTATATGTACCACTTTCAGGGTTTCGTGTTCTTTGGCGCGAATTTCCTCGCAGCGGCGTTCATCTATCTCTTCGTTCCCGAAATGGCCGGCCTTTCGCTGGAGGAAATCAATGGCCTTTTCCAGGCCGGTATACCTGCACGCAAGTCGTTCGAGTACAATAAGCAGGTCCGCCAACAGGACCGCAAGAACCAGGATATCATCTCTGCGGGGGGAGAGGCTAAGCTGGGCGGACAGAACACGAAGGAGGGCGAGATGGTACATATCGAGTGAGAGAACGAAAGCGTTGTACTCATGTCAAGATGAGTGTGTTCGATCTCACAAAGCGTTTGTAACTTTGTAACTCTGGGGACCGTGCGAGTTGTTTGTATTGTATGGCTGGATGTTACTTGCTCAATCATTTCTCCCGCGTGTTGATGAGCCGTGAATTAATCCAGAGTTTGACAGAGTGTTCGCTCACTAATACTATTAATACTATGTACTATGCATCTGCTGGTGTGGTCACGATTGTTCTGTACCAGTGGAGCGACCCAGCACGGTGCTGGATATAAGAACCCATGAGCGCCCACATGTGGGAAAAATCATGTGCCAATTGATTTACCCAACACTCTTTGTCGTCGGCCTGCTTGCTAAATTGCTAAATTGTTGCCCCCACTGTTCTTTCCATTCTACTTCCACGATTGCTTTTAACATTTACATCTACATCTAAATTTGTTTTGAGAACAACTCCATTGCTGTGAATGTCGTCCCACGGCATTCTAGACTCGTCTCTTATAACCCCTGCACTTTCCAACCCTCTCAAACGGACTCCATCGACAGCGTCGCTCCCAACTCCTCCACGGACAGTCAAAAGGCGCTCGAGATCTCGCCCTGGACCAGTCTTTGCATGCTCCGATGACGAGGACGATCACGCATTGCCCGAGCTCGCCCGCACACCCTCGAGCGTACCCCGAACCCCATGGAGATAAGTCTAAAGGGAAGTCTACAGTAGCTAGAACAAATGCAGGGGAATTGACGAGCTTCCTGCGAGATTTGAGTGATGAGAGGGACCATCAAGAGGTATCCTGGATGGGCCAGGCGGCGGCGGCGGCGGCGTCGTCGTCCGCAAAACCCAAACCGAGTGTGGCGCAGCGAACGAGACACGAACCCCCCTTCACTACGACGGATCCTAGGCGCAGATAGACTTCGTCCTCGTACATCATCCATGCGACGCCTCTCGCAGTCTCGTTCGCACCCAATGATATTGCCGAGAACTTGCGCATTGCCTCTCGCGTGCGGCCCCGAGTGACGAGTCGCCCTGCCTCGTGCAACCGCTGCAAACCGGCACCGCCGATGCGCCATGAAACTAAGAAAGCACCTGTGCGGGACTCGCCCGATAATGCTTTTCTGTTCCTTTTTCTCCAATTGAGCCCCGCACCCCGACGTCGCGCCAAGAGAAGCCCACTTTGACCTATATTTTGTGAGTCTGTCCACCACGTTTTCTGCCTTTTCCCTCTAATCGCGGTTTACTTAGCCGGGGGAAGAAGCAAGCATTTCAGAACCCGCATTACAATGCCCCAGTCAACCCACGCGCACAGCTACCTATGGATCATCCCGATTTCTCTCCATCGGAGAACTGCACACCCCGCCGTTTGTTCCTCGCCCGTCTACCAACGACTCCGATCAAACCAAGCCAAGTACACAAGCGCTTAGTCCAGACCTTCTGGTACCGCAGGCTGCTTCCAAACGTCTGCTCAGCCTTGACCGTTGGGACACGGATGGAGACGATGAGCCTGAGTCCTTGATGCCACCGAGCGCCTTGATCGAACAGTTCCAGAAGATTGGAGCGTGGACTGCCCTAGCTGCCGTGAAGGAGGCAGCCGAGTCAAAGCAGAAGGAAGAGGAGGAGGAACTCCCGATCAAGCCTCTGCCCGCTCGCGGACGACCGCTCCGTCTAAGCAGTAAGTTGGAGACTTTCATCTCTGTACTTTTTTTTTCGTCTTTGTTGTTTTGTTGCTCCTTTTCCTTTTCCGTTTCATCTTACCTTTGTTCATGTCCATTTACGTGTGCTACCTCACCTGATTTCCTCAATCCCTGCGATACATCCATCTTCATTTCTCCGCATACTTCCTAGATGGGCAGCTCCGAGCTTTTGCGGGGTTTTCAGGCGTCATAGTGCGAGGGGTGCGTGAGACGATATCATTGACCTATTGTAGTGTCATTTGTGTTGTTGCCCTGTTGATGAGTTCTGTCTGCTATTATATTGCAGTGCGCGGTCTTTCCATTCTCGACGATAATGGCATCTTGCACGATTTCCCTAGGTCCTGTAGGCTCCTGTAGGAATCGTCTTGGAAATCGGACGGACCCTCCGAATCCAGGTGATTCCCGCAACGCCTGACAAGCTCTGGCAATGAATCCTGGGGTTTTGAAGTGTCCCGATAGTTATTGAAAACACTTGGGGGGCCTGACTCCCAAACATATCTCTCATAGAAAAGTGTTTATATCCGAGTACTCACAGCCGCCCGCGAGGCAATCGCTGCATTCCCGCATCCCACTCTCGTGTTACAGCATTCCGTCACGTCGCGGATCATCCCGAAGCAGAGGCCTCGCTGTCAAGCGGCTGAGCAGGGCTGAGCTAGTCTCCCGGGGGCAGAGTAGCCACTCGTCAACCTTCGTGCCTCAGGATCCTCCTGACTGACGGCTGAGCTCAATAAAGAACTTTCCTATCATGAATCATGCATCATGTCTCCCAGTCTTCAAGGTTTGTTGATGGAATTCCGAGTCGAACAGCGCTGATGGCCATTGGCTTGAAGCACAACGCTTGATAGGTCCTCCGCAGGTCTTCTTGAAAAGGCGTCCGAGCGTCGATTGGAGACTTCCGACTCTTCCGTACCTAAGGTGCGTTGAGAAATGGATTGTTGTTAGCCTCCGGCGGCGTTATGACCTGTTATGACGCTCTGCTCAGCTCTCATTGATCATCGCGGGACACTCATCCGGGTTGACAGACAACCATCTGTTGGTAACATGGGCAACTTCACGAATTGACCTTTGACTCCTTCCCAGGCAGGCTGTTACTCGCGGTGCATACTTCTTTTCGAGTCAATGCCTTACCCGCAAGAGACTATTGGGCTTGGCGGTTGGAAGCTCATCCTTGATGCATCAGACGACTTGTGCATTTAAGTGTGGAAGGTCTTCGGAGAGTGAATTGAATCTTCCCACAATCTGTTCCTCACTGCAACTGCGACTTGCCATGCCCCTCTGGCTTGACGAAATTCATACCTCCAGCGCTCAATTGTACGTCGTCCATAGTTCAGGATATTTCCATCACAATTCACGCTCCTAACATTAGGTACGTCGGGAACGCCTTGTCTTTGGCATATAGCGGTGGGTACTAGCAGTTCTCTTCATTATGCTGGCCCGGATATATCAATTTATATTCTAGTTGTTATTTATTACGACTATATGATAACTGTGATAGACGAAGTCGAGCTGTTCTGGCCTCCGCATCGGCGAGTTACATGGCCGTCATTGATCTTCTTTTCAATTCGGTATTTCGCGTTGCTGGGACAGATTCCACTGGTGATTGGATTGTTCATACGTCCTTACCACGATCGTGCCATCGCCCAGGTGAGTGCATCTGTATATCCCTCAGGACACGGAGCTCAGATACCGTGACTTGGACGAATGTGTCCAGGCGTGAGTAGTTTCAGTCTTGATGACCCCACCCCCGGCTGATTGTCTACTGTCCCTACCCAGATGTTCTCAGCTCCACGTGTACCACCAAACATTCTCGGCACTCATCCAGATCATGGTGTCCGGTACGTGGTACATATCCTCAGAGGTCTAATTCATAATCAATATGGGACGGAATAAGTGCTCTGCGCCATGCGCGTGTCAGCGATATACAACCATCATCGAGTGACCCAGTCTCTTTTGAGCTTGTTCATATGCACCATTGCAGCCACATTCCTTGTACAGTCGTCGTTTCTGATCAGTCATACACCTGATTCACCCAGTCCGCCTCTACACATCAGTGGATCGGGATTTCTGGCCGATATGAAGAAGCACCAATGAAGATGAAATTTGATGTCCCTGGATGCGGATATTCACCTTCTTACACACAGTACATATCGTATTCAATCTTTTTATTATTACTTATAGTGAACTGATCATACACAGGAGTCACCGTAGGCATCCAATCACGCCTTGAACCTCGTTCCGCATCTTATCCACGTTAACAACAGGCAGCTTAATACCATGGTGCATCATCCTCGCCTTCGACTCCTTCGTATTCATCCTCACGCTGCTCAAAGCGCACACGATGGGAATCCGCAACTCAATCGGCATTCATCGGGTCCTGGTACGGGATGGCAAGTTTTGATCAGCTGTTCTGCGTGCTGAGCTATACCTTATGGAAATCCATTACTATCTACAGGTGCCTTGTACTTTATGTAGGTTCCATCGACCAAAGTCTCTAGACCGCATTTGAGGTTGATATCTCAATTTCTCAGAGCACTGTTCCTCAGCACTCTATCGAACATCGCGATGTACTTGGTACGTTCAATCCTGTACATTTTCGTGCTCACGTCCAAGGCCCTGATGGCTAGCAGTATGCTCCAGTGAGCTATCCGGCCTAGCCTCCACATAGACCTCTAACCCAGAACTATGCCTAGCCAATCCTCCAGGGAACGAACACTATCCTTACAAATATGTGTGTATCTCTCTTCCAAATACCCATTTCGTGGAAGTAGGCTTGACGTCTCACGCTTACTCGTGCGTTAAACGATTCGCAGGCTTTCCGTTGTGACTGTATCCCGTCTCATGCTGGACCTGCGTGAAGCGAACCACAAAATCGCAGACAGCGGAGATCTTTATGTCCAGGTCGATGTTGAAGAGGTACTGCTATAGATGCTGATGCGGAGCGTGTGACCCGCGGTCTTCGTAGATACGTACGTCCAATCCCTCGAACGAATGAAACTCCACGGTTTTCATGCTCGTGTGCACAGATTGTATCATAATTGTCGCGTTGCGCTTTTGATGGACCTTCGGATAAATGCATAGACATTGCTTGTTGAGATACGCTCGTGGTTACAGGCCTGGGTGCTAAAAGCACGAGAGGGAGCGGTTGAACGTCCGATGTACAGTCTTTGGTACACTATTGTATGTAGATGAGTTTTGCATGGTACAACGAAGAACTTTACTCCTGCGATGTCGCCGTGCGCGTCGTCCAAAATCATGTATTCGTCCGCATACATATCCCATTCCACACAACAAATTCGAGCTCATTATTCCCTTCCTCCAGCACATTCATCACCGCCTTGCCCTCCTCACGTTGTTCGCGAAACACGACCCCGCAGCTTGGCAGACCCAACATGTCCCAAACGCGCGAAGCGGCGCGGCGGCGCTACTGGCGTGCGGTTGCCGTGCAGAACAGAGTGAATCAGCAAGCCGCGATGAAAACGTTAGATCGTTCAAGCAAGCAAATGCTGAGAGTCAGTTTATCAAGAAAGGTCGGTGGCAGGAGGGAAGAGAGCACGAAATACAGAAATCGAGCTGACAAGGACGTGGAGAAAATCGATGCACTTTTCAGGTTAACTTGCAGAGTATAACAACTGATGACTTCCCAGTTGACGCCAAATTTCCATGAAACGAAGCGAGAAAAAATTAAACCAGGAAAAGGGCCGAACATACCTCCCTCGCCATCTTCCGAACATCGCGGTACCTGGCATTCAAACCTTCAACATCAAATCTGAGCACCTGTTCTTTCTCCCTCTCGGCCTCCGTTTGCTGAACTGGTGGGTCCGACGGCGGTGGCGAAGGCAACGGTGCTATGTCTGTAAAGGTGCGCGGGGGCGGACGATACAGCGTTATCTTTCTCCTGCCACTCGCACATGCGTCTCCCCGTTTTTCCGCGTCACCAATGCCCTTCCTGCTCAGCTGACTACCACTGCGGTTGCCGCTCGCGTCCGCAAATTTCAACGGCATCTTGAATTTTCCCGATGTCTTGATCCCTCCCATATTCTTACTCTTGCTCTTGCTCGACAAAGTTTTAGGAGGACGTTTGGGAGGGAGTGTCGACCATGCTTCATCTGGTGTTGGGAGGAAGGAAGTATGCGTATATGCGTCCGTATTGCTGATTTCGCCTGTGGTGCCGGCAGAGAAGCGGTAGCTTGGACGGGGAGGCGATGGGCTCGGTGACCGATGAGGGCGTTTGAGCGGGTTGAAAGATGGTCGATGAGGGGGACGAGGATGAGAGCGAAACGGGGAAGAGATTGGTGAAGAAGCAGGAAGAGAGACACTTGATTGGCGAGGTGGCGAAGCGAGGTATGTAATCTCGCCATTCCGGTTGGCATCTTCGGAGACGGTATCTCGTTTAAGAGGCGACACTGCCGCACGCCTAGAGAGCTGCGCATATGCGCTGCTCCCGTAGGAATGCTTGTTATCCTGGAGAAAATGGTCATCGGGAGACGAGAACGATGGCCCTTCAAGTCTGATCAGCCCAGAAGAGCTAAAAATAGATGAAGCAGCCTCCAACCCACTTTCTTGAAGTTCCCTGAACTGCGCTAGATCGGGATCTGATACGGGCTTTAGCGACTTTGAACGGAATTCGGATGTGCTCTGAGAGGGATGGTGGTGGATATATGCAGGGTTTGCTCGAGATACGCCGTGCGAGAAGACATGGAGCGAAGCGGGTGGTGAGGAAAATGATTTCAGCACCGGTGGAGAGGCACGTCCATGGTTAGGAAGAAGCGCGAGATCGACAGGAGAGTCATGAAGATTAGAATCTGAGGCACGATCAGTCAATGCAGGGAAATTTGTTAGGACGTCAAAGTTAGCAGAAGAAGAGAGCCATGAAGCAGAGCCCTGAGCAAAACGGGATGGTCGCGGGGGAGAAGAGAAGAAAGCATTTCCAGAGTTAATGTGGGAAGTAGGCTTGGGTATGTCGTAGACATAGTCAGTCAGTATATGCGCATTTTCCAAGTCCAAGTCGGTATTCTGAGCAAGCCGGTGTGTGTTTAGAGCATGAGATGGGCCGCAAGGGACATCAAGAGCGGCGCTGCCGAGATCCAGAGAGGCAGGAGCAACAGCTTGGTTGAGCAGGTTCAAGTTTGGAGGAACTAGGGTGCCGTAGGCATCTATCTTGGAGATAATATCAGCATGAACATCCAAAGAAGGGGTAGTAATTGTCGGCAGAGGACCAGCAGGATCCGAGACGGTATGAGTAGAGCGTTTTGTTGCTACAGGCTTCCCCAAACGACTCTTCGGGTCCGGACGACGAGATAGCCGCAGAGGGAACCCAGGTCTGAACCCAGTCGGTTTCTTTCCACTCGAGCCCTCTGCTTGTTTGTTTAGAAGGTCTGCGATCATGCCCTTCGGCTTTGGCAGGTTCTTTTCTTTTGCGTTCTCTGTTTGAGCCCCTTCTGTCGAAGACTGCTCCGACGATTTTGGCCGCAATGCAGCATTGATCTTTGCGATTGACCACGGATTCGGCTTGTACTCCGCCTCGTCGTTCCGGGAAGTTAGGTCAATATCCTTTAAAAGTTGGGCATCCGCGGAGAGGCATTGCGGCGACGAAGATGGTGATGCCGAAGATGAAGAGGGGGAGTGATACCCGCAAGTTCGAAGATTGAAAGACCAGACAGCATCGTCTGAGGACACAGGCATCTTTCAGCGACTCGGACGAGGAGCTGTGGGGTGCTAAGTGTAGAGGACCGAGGTTGTAACGCGTTGGATTGGCCATAAGTGGGCGCGGTCGCGTGGTTCCCATGTGACTTCGACTTCCGCGTTCGAGTCCCGGCCCAAGTACTACTCTTGCATTTAGTGGGGATATCCACAAGTCCTTCAATGTCTCGTCAGCCGCCTTTGAAGTCTTCAATCATGAGACATACCTGCGCATAAAAAGAAGGTAATGCGCTCCCACTCGCTCTAACATAGATGGGATCCACAGAACTCGGATGTCCGATGCTTGCCGTTACTTGCTGTCGTTTCGCAGTCAGTACGAGTCAGTACGAGTCAGTAAGTATCGTGTGTGTTTCAAAGCGGTCGGTATGCTTGCATACGTGATTCAGAATGAAAGCTAGCAAAACAACATGATGATTGCATGGAACTGATAATACAGAAACCGAGCGGCAAGTACGAGCGCAAGCATCTTTCTATCTTTGCTCTCTCGGCTCTATCCGCGCGAAGAAGACCAGGTTCAGTATATAGCGGCGCCGATGAAGAAGAAAGAGTGAACTCACGAGACCACTGCACATTCAAGATCAGGCTATCGTAGCCCCGACCATGCGTCTTCTCCATAGCCTTTTGCGCTGTCGTCTTGTCCTCAAAGCTGACAAAGGCAAACCCTTTCCCGATACCCGTCTCCCGATCTCTACCCACATACACCCTCGCCACCCGACCGAACATACCGAACAGATCGCGCAGGTCGTTCTCTTGTGTATCCTCAGAAATATTGGTGACACGTAGGGTGGGAAGGTCGTCCCGCGAGCCGCCAGGCCGAGACATCGATTCGCCCGGTCCGCGATTGCGCATAGACGGCGGAACATATTTGCTGGGGCCACCCGTGGAGGGAGCCACAGGTGCTACACCTGCCAATGCAGGAGACTCGCCGTCGTCGTCGTTCCCCGTTGGCGGCGCTTCTGTACAAGTCGGAAAAAAAATCAGTGATAGTCGGCAGAAGAAGCAAAGGAGGCAGACCGGTGCTATCCAGACCAGCAAGAGTATCTTTGTAAGGGCATTTCGCCGTGAAGTGATCGCCCTTGCATAACCGACAGACGACCTTTCCGGCACCAGATTTGGCCAACTTATCCTTCATGGTCTGCTCCGCTGATGGCTCTGGCTCTGACGACTGCATAATGCTGTGCGTGAGCACGAAGCCAGCAAGGAAGTCGAGAACCTGATGCCCACCTTGTTTCCAGCACTGAGTTTCAACGCAACGTTCTCTCCAACCGTCGTGGTAGCCCGATCGGGGCCAGGCTTACTTCCCTTCTCGTGTCCGAACTTAGCCCACGTCTTTCGCTCTGCAACTGCATGTTCAACAAGAGACTTTTGGAGAGTGCGTTTGATCCGCCGAGTGATCTGTGGTCCTCGTTAGCGTCTGCGTACTTGAGGACAATAGTTGAAAGGCAAGCACACCTTCACTTTCTTGCCATCCTCATTCACAGTATATTCAATGGTAGTTCTGACCCCGTTTTCATCGACAAAATCCTCGGTCTTGGGTTGCTCTGCAAGGTGCCATCAGTATGCAAATGACGGCATGCGCGCAACAGGGACTTACCCAGCTCATCAACATCGTCGGCCCATGAAGTTTTCTGCACTCTGTGGTACATGGTTCAGAACTCGGTGAATCAACAAGTTAAAACATTAGCGTACGCGGATGGCATTTTGTCGTCGTCGCTGTTATCGTTGAAGTGACTTGGAAGTGACCAAATTTTGCGGCTTCAAGTGCAACGCCACCTATCGACCAAATCAGGAAAGTATCTGTTTGTCCTTGTAGGTCCTCCGGCCGATATTACTCTCAATTCATACTTAACAGCAACATTTATAATGACAGTCGTAATCTTCCCCAATCTCCCTTCTCTAGCAACATTTTTTCAACGTACGCAGTGAGTACGCTAATACTTTTCCTGCGACCCTGAAAACTTACCTTCTTCAAAGCGGAGGTTCTGCTGCCGAAATCGCTATCCGACGGATAATCGCCTGTCGAACACTTTCCATTCAATAACGCGCCACCGTTTCTACGCCGTCTTCAACATTCTCTACGTACGATCAGTCCATGCTTGGAGATTTGGAAGGTCCGCCGTAGAAGAATCATGACTTGTTTCTCTGTCCCTGCTGAGATTTTGATACAAATCTTCGAGTTGGCAGTCGAGGATGAGAGATTATTCGACCATGCCCTTCCTAATGCCATGTCTGAGTGTCACTGGGAGCCGAGTAGAAGCGGAGATGGATGGGTGCTCGTCAATCCCTTGAATACAACCTACAAGGGGCAGCTCAGTAAATATCGTGCTACCAAGGTATTACGGACTTGATTATCCCCATGCGAGTGCTCACGTCCTCTAGGCGATCCTGTTCACATGTCGACAATGGTACCATGTCGGTTATCATCTTCTTTTTCGGTTCTTGTTCCTCCTGGATCCGTCGAAATTACCCTCCCTCTGCTTCGCGCTCGACCGCAACGCCTCGCTCGGTTGGTACGTTAAACGCATACACCTCCTTCGCTTTTACGCGACACATCGTATCAGCCTTCCCGAGATCGAAAACATACTTGTCTCTATCATTCATCAATGCCCCAACCTCGAGAATTTCACTATAGACTGGCCCATCACACCTTCCTTCCTCCCGATCGCCGATGCGCTGTGCACGTTTTCAGCCCAATCATTGCGGTCAATTCATTGGTCTCTTTCTCCAGCAGCATTGCCGAGGCTTATCTGGACACTCGATTCTCTGCCCTCGTTAATGTCTGCATTCATCAATTTCGAACCTTCGTCGGATTCGAATGACCAAGTGGATAAGACACTGCTGCTCGGGTCCGCCAGTAGTCTATCACTCGTTCTTCCTTCACTTGAACAACTCCTGCTTCGTGGCTTTTCATCAGATTTTGTGGATCAGCTCATTGGCTGGTCATTACCTGCGCTCAAGTCTTTCTCGCTCGATTTCATTGCCCAGCGTCACGACCTCCCCGACGTCCTCGAATTTCTTAAATATCACGGATCCTCACTGACCTTCCTCGATCTTAACACCATCCCTGCTATTGACCTATCATCTATCCTGGATTTCTGCCCGGTCCTCACGACGTTCTGTTTCAATCCCGACTGGCGCCTTCCCTTCCACGCTGAGGTGAACAGCCAGAATCCGGGCGCACCTCAACCGACGCTGCTTCGGTCGTCGCACGCCCACATCACTCACATTGGACTGCACCAGCTCCTGCACGCTTTCACGCCGTCCATAACTCGCGGGTTGAATCCGTTGCTGACGCCCGTCGCGACGTACATGATCCAGCGCACGAATGACCTCACGTTCGGCCAACTGACGCGTCAGTTCTTCCCATCGCTCAAGGTGATTCGCGTCCTCAACCGTGTGCTGCTGAGGGAATTGGAGAAGAACAACGGGCCGGAGAATGTTGGCGGTTGTTTCGCGAGGTGGGAGTGGTGGGAGGAGCAGTGCCGGAGAGAGGACGTGAGGTTGGAGGATTGTACTGGAGCGTTGCTGGGCGAGTTGCCGGAGGATGAAGAAGAGAGTGAAAGCGACAGTGACGAGAGCGAGGTACAATTCAAGCCGGCGAATGCGCTGGAATTGAAGCAGTTGCTGGAGGAGTGCAGGAAGATGACTATGACACGACAGGAGCCGATGATGTTTTCCCCACCGCCGATGCGATGGCAGTGACTTTTCTTTTCTAAGGTGCGCTCCGTGTGGTCTTTCTATCAAGTCGTTCCATCAACCTTACTCCTATATCCAGCACACCTTTGGGGCATCTGCTGTGCCCGTTTTGCNTTTTTTTTTTTCAATCTGCACAATGTACTAGTATAATGCACGTGACCCTAAACCATTTGCGACCCATCACTTGACTTGGAGCCAGGCGAGAACTGTCATATGCTCCTGCAATTATCACCTGTTCAATTCATTCTCGGCAAAAGGTGCTAACTCTGGTCATCGATGTTCGACTTTCACACTTGAAATGGATATTTATTCAGAAATCACACAGTGGCTGCCCAAACTTGATTACACTTATTAGATAAGAGATCAGATTTAATATTAATTTATTTAAGTCTGGTGGAATATTTGAATAAAGTTGAATTTAAAATAAAGTTGAAAAGAGGCGGGAATCGTTTATGCCGTGCAATGCAGCGGCCCTCTCCTAACAAGTATAAATTTAATCAAGCAGCGATATTTTGAAAATAGGTGATGACTGAAATCGTGGTACGCGCTGCGCCTGCTGCTGCTCCCGCATCGATTATGAAGACAAGCAGCGATGTGTCAAGCCTTCCATCTGAAGTTCAACCGCAAACTGACTCAAAGCCTCGCACTGCGGCCAAGGTCTGGACGAATGCGGACCTTCCTCAGAATTGTTTGCCTCGCTGGCATGAGAAGTTCTTGCCGATGTGGTTTGATTATATGGGGACACTGACCGAGCCTTGGAATACAGAGCTCGTCGTGCCCGCGCAAGATCTTTGGGATCAGATAT
>SGPL01000039.1:51802-106079 GCA_004802705.1 Bondarzewia mesenterica | reverse complement strand
GAGTCGTCTTTGCGTCGACGTCCTTTCCGCGTCTCTCTTTCGTATTTGTGCAAAAAAGGGCGCTCGCGCGTCCGTGGTGCCACTCCTCGGTGTTTTTTTGTTGTTGTCGGTGTCGGTGTTTGCCGCTTGCCTAGATCCCTTTTTTTTTGAGTTTTAGGTTTAGTTTTTGAATAAATAAAGGAGCATGGATGAATGAAATGGATCGTGAATCGTGCGCGTGAATCGTGAAATTTTCATCGTGTGTGTGTGTGTGATGCGGACGCTTGGGTTAATGAAAGTGAGTCGAGTAGCCGAGTTCAAAGTAACATATTACAATTAATGGGGGGGTCGTCGTCGTCGTCGGGCGCGGGTGAGGGATGTGCCGCGAGGGCGGGGGGCTCATTTATTATACTTAACTTATATAACTCGAGTAAAGTAGGGTGAGGGACGGGCAGGGCAGGGCAAACAAGGGCAGGGCGGTGACGAGGGGGAAGGGGGGGACGAAATTTAAAGTGGGAAATGGGCGAAATTGACGATATTGAAGATGGGATCCGGGATCTTGAAACCGGGTCTCGAGTCTGGTTCGGTGTAAGTATTATTCGAGTTCTACAGAGTTCTACTCGGAAAGCGTTTGTTTTCCTTTTTCCTCTTGTTTTGTTTTGTTTTGTATTTTTTCGGGGGGGGGTGGAGGGGCGAGAACGGACGGTCAAGCTTTAAGCGCTCTGCGTTTTTAATTTTTTTTTAACAAAAGAGGGATTGTGAGGGCGTGGTGAGTCGGTTCCAAACTTCCATCGGGGCTGATTTGTTGTTTTTATTTTTTCTCCTTCTTTCTTTTATATTTATTTAAGTGTCGACGTCTGTGGTTGGACTCCGAGCGCGTGAGCTGGGGGGTCTGGTCGAATTCGTGTCGGATGACAGACGGGGACGAGGGAGGCGTCGGGGCCGGTGGGGTTCGGGAGTCCGGGTTGACTGGGGCTCTAGGCTCTAGGCTCTGTGGTGAGTATGTACCTGTGTGTATGTACCTCTGGTTCTTGCCGAGTGCTCTAGTAGATACGAAAGCTGAAATACTGCATAATGGTGGGCTGTAGCGAGCAAGCTGCAGCGTACGTACGGTGGTGCGCTGGGTGAACGGTCGGTGATTGAGGTTTGCTTTTGCTTGTTTACTTACCTTGAAAAAGACTCATAACGGCAGGGCTGGTGCCGGTGAGCGTTTCAAAGGTCCGAGTCGTGGTTCCAAGCTCGAGCTCGAGCTTCCAGCTGATGATCTTTGTGAGGACACTATTGATATCTTCGTGCTCCACCTCTTTACCGCCGCTCAAGTTTGATTTCGACGTTTTTGCGAGGATGTTCCCCGATTATCCTTTTTTTTTAAGATTCCATCTCGGAGGAGTCGGCGTCGACGGACTGACCTGCCCCCCTCCGTGACGACACTCGGACACGGTGAGCCTCAAAGAGTATTGATAGCCTGATAGGTGACGAAGTACTTTTCGTGTTCAATCAACTCATGTTTATCAGACTTGCGGACGCGTCGACAGATCCGTAGCCTGAGCCTGAGCGGTCGATGAATGGAACCACGCAGTAAGTGCATATGGATTTGCGTACCGCGGCGTCGTCGCTGTCGTCGCGGACGACCGAGTCCCGCATAGGTAGGTGGTGCGCGACTGTGCTCTGTCTTTGATCTGTCTGTCTGGATAGCTGCTAGGTCCTATCTATGTCATCAATGTCGGGAAGCATGTAGCTGTTCATCAGCTCCCGCGGGCTTCTACTGCGCCTTGTCCATCTTTCGACTGGGTGGAGGTGCCGATTCCATGAGTGACAGTTTAGACCTGCGTCCGCGGTGCGAGGTAAGTATATCATACCTCATCGAAGACGCTTTCATTGAAGGTTTTGGTGTGACGAAAAGAGCTAGCCAGCTGCTCAGGTTTATTTTTGTCAATTTGTCTTTCTTTGGTTCCGGTCTGCTCACTTTGTATTATTCTTCTAGTCGTAGAATTCGACGACATGCTACCTCGTCAGTTCTTCATCATGGGGCGGTGACACTTTCCCTTCTCCTTCGTGCGGGAAGATATCATTCAGGGCGTGGATGATCGTCGAGCCTGATACCAATTATATGCCGGGTCATGAGGAGTTCGAGTTCGATCATCGGACGACCATGTATAGATCCTGTGGCACTGAACCTGACGCCCATATAGTTGAACGTTCCATGCGTCTCTTTCAACCTTCCCTCTTCCCCCGTCGCGAACGAAAGCCGACAGATGCATTCCCATATTTTTTATATCGATGAATTTAACCCGGCATGACATTACCGGGGCCCGTGTGGCTTCTGGGAAGCTTCCTATACTCGTTTGGTGGGTGTATGAGTGTGCATATCGTATGCACCGAAGACGAAGACGAAGATTCTCTCCCTCGATTCTGTAGTGTGGAGTAAGTTCAGAGAGTACGGTCGAGTCGACCCGACAAATTACAGGTTCCGGTCTGAAATGACAACTAAGACCTCCCCACGCGATGTTCTCACTGGATCCGAGACCGATGGACGACTTGCGTACACGGTCATCTACAAATAGGGCAATATAGGATTGAGGAAGTGGCCAACCGGAAAATATGCCGTCAAACTGGAAGCTCAAAGCCCGATGGGCCCGATCTTTCGTCTCCGAGGCGGCGGCCAGTGCACATTGCAGCATTCGACTGGGATGAATGGATCCCATGAGGAAGTGACATACTCATCCCGCACACTGGTGGTGGCTGGGCTGTGGACCTTCCGCCAGTACGTACAGCCGCCGGATTGTTGAACCCATGATCTCTGAAGACTTGAGAGCTTGATTCCCCAGGTCGCCGAGCATCCGGACAATTTGAGTAGACGGCGGCGTCTCGCCAATCTCGGTCGATTCGTGGGGCCATCTGGCGATGGCATATGACGCTCGAGATCATGGGGTGGACTGGAGAAGTACGTACGTATGGCACTTCTTTAACTTTTTCCGAGAAATTTTACCTTCGTTCTTTTACCTCATCTTTTTCTTACTTCTGCACGCGAGGACGCGATGGGAGGGATAGTGTTTGGGCTAGATATGTACTCCGAGCGGCATGTTGGCCATGCGACGACGTAGCTCGACTTCCACGATATCTGAACGTCGAACATGCGCGTGCGCGTTCGTTTAAGTACGGCACGGCGTCAGCTCGCTCGCACCCAAATACGTACTTATGTACTTGCCATGCATGTCGCACACAACGCCGCGGACCCACACCTGTTTAGTCGTCGCGTTCGTCTTCTTACGCATCAGATCGGCACCACGATGCGCGAAGGGCGGAGCGCCTGTGGCGACGTTCGAGCAGCGCATAATTTCAACGTAAACGGGAAGCGGCGGAGAGTCGCATTGTCCGCGCGTGGGCGCTTATATACTCTACTACGGTACGCGTAGTATGTGCATGTCGGGATCGAATTCCGAAAATTAAAAGATGCGTACTGTCGTGCGAGACGATGAACGAATACGCACTTGTACACAAGTTAATTTGCATCGGAAGTCGACTGGAAGGAGCTTAGCTCTCGAGTTCAATAATCGGGGTGGGTGGGTTTTGAGAGGAGACTCGTCACGTCGACGTCGGTGAGTTGGGGGTTCGAAACTTTCGAGGTTTGAAATTCAAACTAATGATTTCCTTCCGTTCTGCTGGGAACACCACTGCGGGAAGAGAAAATCGGTGGCGAGTCCTGCGTCGCTTGGCTCGCGCATGTGCATGTGAGTATGTTGGAATCTACGAGAGGCAAGTCGGTACTTACGCTGTAGACTAGGACTTGCTGTCTCTTGCTGCGTTTGCACAAAACAGGCGGACGGACTGCACGCGGGGCTCGGTGCCGTCGTGGATAGGTATTTGCAATTGGCATTGGCAATTCTTGGGCAATTTGACCAAAATATGAGTATGAACAGGTATGAATGAATGCGCAGGCAGGCTTCGAGCTTCCAGACCATCATAGTCTAGATTGAATTCTATATATGCTCTGATGTGTACTTACATGTGTATTCGTGCTCAGCGTTGAAGCTTGAAGCTCTATGTCAGCAGGTCACTGTGTCGATCCCGTTTGGTCGGATTATCACAGCGGCCATTCAGAACACAATTATTAGCGTCCAAACCGCTCCCTTCCACAGGCTGGTGTTTGCTAGGAGGTATGGGCTTGGAGAAGCAAACTTAGGGGGGGAGGACTTACCACAGGATGGCCCCGTATGGGAACTGTGCTTTGAAAAGGCCAGGTTCACGTGTAAAAGCCTGTCGTGTCATGAAGACAAAGACAGACGAGCAGAGGCTCCGGCGTCACTGCTGCTGCAGGGGGTCGACGTCGACGTCGTCCTGTGCCAGCCTGTGCCCCAATCCTTCGAAATCCGAATGATGTATTTACTCACTTTAATTTCGACGCGTCAGGCGTGTACAACGTACCGTAATCCGGAAAGCTGTCGGTAAGTATCTGTAAGTATGCACAGCTAGGAGTCGAGCTGGCGAAAACAGTTCGCGCATTCATGAATACATTCACTGACCTGTTGAAAGAATATAGTGGTGGCCGCTGAGAGTTGATTATTCGTCCTGCCCTCGGATCGTCGCGGTTGTCGGTGCCGACGTACCGAAATTTCATGAATGTGTATTTGTATCGAAATGTGGGGCGATCGACAAGGTCAAATGGGCTGCCACTGCGAAATGGGAGAAGACTTCCGGGTCTGGACGGATTCGAAACCGGCTCGCGTTCGGTAGGTCCTTGTCCTGTCGTTCGAGGCCACGACCACCGGCTGCTCAGCGCCCATGAAACTGAGGTCTGTGCATGGCCTCCAGCCCCGTCTCAGTGATGACCCTGAGCACTCCCTGAGCCCTGGCATATCTTTGATCTTTCATACATCTTGAATCAAATCATCTCGGCCGATCGATCGCTTGTAAGGATTGGAGAAGTACCTAGAAGTACTCACCAAAGCACAAATGAAGTCAAGAGAATCGTGCGTATCATGGCGCGTCAATCACACGGCGCTGCGATGGGCGTCCACCATTTCGACTGAGAAAAGCGAGTTCGCACTCGCCGGATGATGCGCGAAGTCGAAGGTCGAAGACTTGGGAACAACAAGAGCCGTCGACGGAATTGAGACGGGATTTTGCAGAGACGGATCCTTGTCCGTACGCTACAAACTACTGGCGCTCCGTGAGAATCGGCGGGTGGTCTCGAGGGGTGGGGTGGAGGCAGTTGGTCGTCTTCATTGAGATCTCGCGCTACGTCTGTGGAGAGATGGTTTCTGTCAGCGATGAATGGTGGACGTGAAAGAAAGTTTTTCAAATGGGCTTTTGGCGGCTGCACCTGTCGAAAGCTTGATCGTGGCCGCACACTTCCACCTCACGCGGATGGAAGGGAGTTCCAAGGAAGTTCCGACCTCCCTGGGTCTGTGGTTAGTTGGTCTCTGAGACCTATGTCCACGAGTCCATGAGTTTGAACCTGGATTCCGACCTCCAGGGGCAGTCCAAGGTTCCTCGTGCGCTTTGCACGACATCCGTAACGACCGACTCCGAGGGGACATGATGACTCGATGCTCAACCCCGACTTAAAGTAAGACCCTTGAAACTACGTGTAAAGAGTGCCAAGTCCAATTGATAAATACGTCATACCGGTCAGGGTTGCAAGCACTTTTTTACGGAAGGTGTGCGTCGAATATTGCGAAATGAGGATGATCATGAGAGTACGAGAGAAAGTACACATGATAAGATTTGGAGGGGTTGTAACGCAGCGGGTGGGTTTGTTTCTGGAGCCTGCAATAGATGCGAAACTCCGCGGAAGCAGTTCGACTCTTGCGGCTGTAGGAAATCCATCTCTGCCTTGAATTTAGAGTTATGGGGACTTAAAGGGAATACTGGAAGGTTGGGACAGCAATCTGTCTTGAAAAAACAATCTTCTCGAATCGTCGTGACAGCAGAGCGCTAATGAGTTGTTTGCTTTTTGACTTGCAAAGAGTATTTGTGGAGGCCCATCTTGGCTCAACACCACGGTCATGCACTTGCCCGACTGCGTGACTATCAGCGTTCAACAGCATTCAACGACAATCCTCTGTGGGCGGCACGATGCTTTGACGAAGGGAAGGAAATCACAAGTATGGGCATCCAGAAGGCTCTGCTTAGTTCTGCACGTGGGACGAACCTTATACAAAGTTTATTCCTTCGCCGCGTGGACGCATATCTATGCAAGGATGTATCCATTCCTGTATTTTCAAGTGGGTCCCTGAGAGCGAATGATCATCGCATCGATGGGCCTGTGCGTGCTGTGCTTCAAGCGGTCTTTCCACGGAACGATAAATCGTGCGCCCCGGTCAGCGCCTGAGCTGGGCATCTCTTCTCACCTGGTTGCGGAAGCTTGAAAGGATGGAATCCGCAGGGCAAAGGGCAAGCGATGCGTGTACAAGGTTATAGGATGGGGCTGTGGCTCTTCGTCGTCTGAGATTGTCGTCAAACGCGAACTCCCTGTATGGAAAGCAAATATCAGTCAAAGGGGAAAGGTATTTTGTGCGGTGATACATTAGTTACTGTGCTGATATTCGGGCGGCGTAAGAATTGCTGAAAGGAGTTATATTCAATTTTCGACTTACGAGTAGGTAGCAACAATCAGCGCTTGTTCGCATTAAGGCCATCTCGCTAGAAGTGAGGGCCCATCAGACTTATCGGTCTTAGACATACGGCTCCTGCACACGCTCGATGGCGAAGGTCAATCAAGCCAACGACGAGGTACCACGGATAGCATGAAAACCGGTAGTACTGAAAATATGTTGCATGGAGGAAAGGGGCAGCCGAGCAGTATCAGTGCTATCGATGCCGCCACCTTGGCCATGTTAGGAACAGCTCCAGGCGAACATACATGAAAGGCATGCTTGCGGAGTTGAAATGCCTTTTGCGATGCGATCCATCTTCGTGGTGGCAGCGTGTAGCTTGAGCACATCAGCTGTAGGGACACATGTTTCCTCTTCCAAGGGCGCGTGTTGGTGGCGGGTGAAGGAATCGAGAGAACATCACTCGAGGCATTCTGCAATGTTCGACAAATATAGCGAGGCAAGGCTGCGGTGGCGGAAACATGAAGGTGCAAGCGCTGAACACAAAGGATATATCGATGGAACGTTTTGGGCACTGCTATGATGGATCAGGAAGATCTCTAGTTTTCAGATGAGTCGGTTATCCGGTCAAAAAGTATAGGAGGTGGCCTTGAACAGGTTTCTGAACAAAGCAATACTGTGAGTCGTAGCTAAGCGGGATCAAATATTGGACATGACTCTGCGGCTTTTCAGCTACTCGATCTGCACGGATGTGGTGGACATACCCAATGCACACAAATATGGGAAATCTCATGACATAGTCACGATAATTTGGTCGGATGGCCGGCGACGCGCAGGTATCAACGGGAGATCCTCGTGTGTCATCCATCCCGCAATGAAGCGTTACTATTGATGGACGGAATTGAGTAGTATGATGGCGAGGGTGGAATGTAAGCACCATACTGTACTTGTGGTGCGGGGAAGCGAAGGAAGTGGCGAGATGATCGTAGCACCCACAGGGAATGAGCACTCCAGTCACTCTCAAGCGCTTGAACAAGACAATAGAACCAAAAACGTGAGCATGCAACTCGCGGTGAACTGCCTCGACTTAGCATCTTTAAAAAGAGAACTGTGCAGTCCGAACAAGGTCAAGATTTCCTACATACCCGATAGTCCACAATGTTCCACTGCCATTCTGCAAGGTCTGTCCCTCACCATCGTACCCATATATCGCAAGACATCCGAGGATTGTGGGCACAATTTGAGGCGTGGGTTGCTCACGAGCGCGACGTAGCCGGAAAGACTGTGCGGACGACGCTCGATAGCGCCAAGTCCGGGCGATCGGCATTGCGGACCACGCTCATAGCAGCGAATGAAGCACGAGTTACCTTCCCAGACATCTCGGAGGTATCCACACGTCGAGACCATGCCTGCGAGATGGAATGGATCAGACAAATGCGCGACTCCGAGCTCGGAATGGAGGCAGTGGTAGATGGTTGGCGAAGGGCAGCACAGACTACTTTGACTCTGTCCGGCGCGCGAGACCTCGAGCAATATCCGCGTCTCTCGATGAACACACCACAACAGATCAAAGAGACGAGTTCTCCTGCCGTACGCCGCCCTGTCAAGGTCAGTACTCTACACGTCCCTTGCACTGATATGATTAACTATTGACACTTACATGCAGAGGAAACCCGTTCCTGCGCTGGACCCCTACTTGATTGACGCCGTCAAGGAGTCGGCTCAAGCGCATGCTAAATGTAAGTGTCGCCCAATATTGTCGCACTTCTAAAACTGACTGTCCACCTCAGCATCAGGCGACATTTTGTCCAATTTGAGTTGCAGTCTCTCAGTCATGCCCTGCCCAGAGCGCATACAGTCCGGAACCGATGCTGCATCCGTTTCAGAGCATGACGAACTCCCGCCGAGAGCAGAGAGTGTCCAAGACCATCGGCGAGACACCCGGACAGAATCAACTTTTTACTCGGCGAGGAGCTCGCTTTCGGGAGACGAAGTGATGGCTGGTATATCCATGAATCTGGGGCGAGATGACCTGGAGTTGATCGGACAGGAGTTTTGCGGGAGATGGGGTTGGACTGCCGAGGACGTCCTGCGGATGTCGCAACAGCCCAACCTTCGCAGGGAGAAGCATGACAGAGCAAAGCGACCCGTGGTGGTGCAAGGCTACAAGGAGCAATCTGGCAAATTATGCATGAGCTCTTGACGTTTTCAATGTGATCCTCGCCGCCGGTCGGAATGCCTTTGGATGCACATTGCAGAAATCACCTATAATCACTGATCATCACCTACGTACTATGCATATACTGTATGAGACCTTGATTTACCTACTTTTACTTGGCACAAATCTACTTTCCATGTCATTACCTTGCTTACATTTTTGTGCCTGCTCAGCGGTCACCGGTAGTGTCTGCATTTGTCGTTGTGAAAGGAACCTCTTGAGCAACGTCGCGTGCAAAAAGAAAATCGAAGTCAGAGACGCCCAACCCAAGCCCCAGCGAAGGCGAGGGACTATGTCAAGCGACCATATTAACACGACAACAAACCTGATGGTTAGTGAAAAGGTGTACAGTTGCATCGCGGAACCAGGTGGAAGTAAGTACGTTGCAGAAAGAAAAGAAAACCAACCCACTGGAAACGTGC
Source organism: Bondarzewia mesenterica (assembly GCA_004802705.1). NCBI lineage: Eukaryota > Fungi > Basidiomycota > Agaricomycetes > Russulales > Bondarzewiaceae > Bondarzewia > Bondarzewia mesenterica. The sequence continues at coordinate 96,903 of SGPL01000039.1, read as the reverse complement.
TCGTCTGATTACATAACAGAGTTGGGCGAAAGCTTCCGAGCTCCTCGGAAGTCCTTTCATTGTATATTTAAACGTTCACTTCCGAATGCTCTAACCTCAAAGCACGCCATGTCTCAGCTCTGATATACATGTTCAATCTTGTTTGAATCCGATACTTCATTTGCCAGGTCTCTTCTTTGTGGTCAGACTGTCCAGTGGCTTGCGAACGTCGTCAAGCCTGACAAAACCAACATGATGCTTCGCGACACATGCTGCTAGGAGTTTTTAGTTCACTGGTCAAGAGTCATGAAATAGCCTATCGGCAGAGTGCTCAAGGGCTAAGCGCTAAACTGGTGGCCTGCTCGGATGCGCTACAGGATGTGTTATATTTGCACATGCGTGTATGACTTTAAATTTCCAGCTTGCATGACCTGTGTCCCTCATGCGGCGCGGCGAGAACGGTCGGAATCGTATAATGGCGACAATTCCCCGGATTGCCAGGTCACATTGCTATTCTGGTTCTTCTCGAAGGACTGAGGACTCATACATAGAGCTTGGAGTAATCGAGCAGGGACATCTCTCGCATTCACAACATGCTCGTTAGTACGCTTGTAGCGCTGGTTTTCGATTCACTCGTGCGGGCTGAATTTTCGGCTTTGCCCCCTCTTACGAGCAATAGCAGCGAGAGTCTTGTTGTTGAGACAACGTCTGGAAGAATTCGCGGATTTCTAGATACGAACACAACATCTGTCCTGCTGCAAAAATGGTTCGGCGTCCGATTCGCGCAAGACACTTCGGGAAGCAACCGATGGCGTCCACCGCAGCCTTATCACTACAATAACGCGGTCTACAACGCGACCGCGTTCGGACCGGCCTGTTTGCAAGGTAGAACGAATGGCGGAAACGGGACGACGGTGCAGAGCGAGGATTGCTTGCGGATCAACGTCATTTCGCCTGTGGGTGCGAAGAGTCTGCCGATTTACCTTTATTCTTAGTATGTGCAGTCTTTGATCATGTTTCGACTGGTTCGAGTTTCTTACATTCGTGTTTTTTGGCAGCGGAGGAGGTTTCGACAGTGGCGCTTCTTCCGATCCCAAAATCGACGGCTCCTTCCTGGCTGCACAGGGCATCGTCTTCGCCAGCTACAATTATCGCCTCTCGTTGTGGGCCTGGCCGCATGCTGCAGAGATCGCACGGGCAAATGAGACTCAAAATTTTGGGCTGCTGGATACCCGTGCCGCCCTTGAGTGGATTCAGGCGAACGCAGAGGCGTTTGGTGGCGATCCTACAAAAATCACTTTAGGCGGTGAGTTCCACCCGCCACCGCTCCCTGGGTTTCTGTACGGATGTTAATGAAATCATGTCAGGCGAGTCTGTTGGTGCTGGTGAGCTTACGCCTTCGTTGACAATGTCCAATTGCGATTTGACTTTGTGGCTCAGAGATGACGAATATGTATCTTTCTGCATGGCCCGAGGATCCTATCATCCGAGGAGCCATAATGCAAAGCTCTGATAGTGCGTAATGATCGGTACTTTTTAATCCTCTCTGGATCCTAATATGTGCTAGCCTCTCAACCACAGTGGGAGGTTGGTAATCAACTTGAAGCTATCTCAAAGAATCAGTCGTGTCCGACGGGCAGGGGCCAGCTGGACTGCCTGAGGGAGAAGGAAGGATTCGCCCTTCAGTCTGTGTTACTGGCAACGGGAAACCAGTTCCAGCCTGTCATCGACAACATTACAATTTTTAAGGATTATGTGAAGCAGACGAGGGAGAACAGGACGGCGAACGTGCCCTTGCTGATCGGGACAAATAAGGTAAGTTTCACCAAATAGAATGATAGGCAAGATCTAAGTTTAATGATTTCTCGCAGGATGAGGGGACGCTCATTGTCGACAGCGAACCGACGGCATTCACTGATGAAACGGCATACATGTAGGCCCTTCCCGCTCAGTTTACAATGTTTGTTCAACACTCCTACAGAAAGAGCAACAACTTGAACTTCCCGTTCGCAAACACGTCCAAACTGCTCGAGTTATACCCGTCTCTCTCGTCACTATATCCCTCCGTGTACAACGCGACGTCTGCGATGTGGCGTGACGCGCACATGCTTTGCCTCGCGCACAACCTGGGCAAATGGCGCACCGAGGCTCTCGGCCTCCCAGTTTGGAGGTATCGTTTTGATCTCGTGGCCGAAAATCTAAACTCGCAAGGCGCTGCTATTGGGACTTTTCACGGTGCGTGTTCGCCGGCAGCTTTTATGTTGACTTTTGTCGCTTAATCCATGTAGGGGAGGACATATGGTTTGTGATGGGGTGCTGATTTTGAACTTTGTGTCAGATTCTCAAGACTGACAATTATGATTCTTTAAACACTGGCAGTACGACGAGCCTGATCGTGCTCAGCTCGCCTTTTATCCCTGTCACGCCCTTCGAACAGAAGGTATCAGACTACATGGTCGAGGCCTGGACAAATTTTGTGAAGGGTGAGCGTAAAGCTCTTTCTTTGATCCACTAAACCGCTGTACTGGAACTCAACGTTCGTCCGATCCGCTCGTGGACGGCGTGCAGATCCTTCGAAGGGCCCGCGGATATCAGGTTGGGACAGGTACGACTCTAACAACGCTAGCACCCTCGCGATCTTGGGTGTCTCGGACGTGGGCGCGATCGCAGGAAATCATTTTGCGACTGACGCGGTGTGCGAATATTGGAATACGATCTTGCCGATCTATCCTCAGGTGAGTTTTATTTACACCGCGTCTTGTGGAAGATCAGGTCGTTGAATCCTCGCGTGCAAATGAAGACGTTCCCAGCATGTGGGAATTGGACGTGTTCGGGATAGGTCTTCATGGCATTGATAGGAATGTCTGGACTGCAAAATGGAAGAGTCGATTCTTGTGCAGTACGCTATGTGCCTGGCGGTGTATGTTCTTCATACGAACTTGCTTTTCGACGAGACTGGCGGACCCATTGTTGACGTGGTGAAGTACCAGCTTGATTGAATGCTGACATGTTGCAAAGGAAGATATCATTGACAAAACGCAAACATACAAGAGCATGCTACAAATCCCTAGCTTCATTCTCCTCATAATATTTGTACAACTACATGACATCCCGATATTGATGCTGGCATACATCAGGGAAGACCACGTCCTGAGTTGATCGCATTCGCAACCTGACTCGTGTTCGGACGATTATACGCGTACCTAACCGGTGCCAAGTAAGCCTCAAGCTGCACCGATATTCAAAACCCATGCATGCTCACCTTTCATAGCTGTCCAGATACAGGTCTTCGGTGCTGCATGTCTTTTCGAATGCCGGATGCTTGAACAGACGGTCAAGCCATGCAGTAAACTTCTCTCCCTGAGGGAGCTCAAAGGCACGGTAATGTTTGAGCACATTCGTCGCGCGGAACAGCCCTGGCCACCAAGAACACTCTGAAGTCAATGCGATGCACACGCATGCCGACAAGCACGAAAGGGACGTACAAGGCCCTGCCATAATGTCGGTCCACCCAATCTCGCCTCCCTTGTTCCACAAGCCCGCCGCTCTGCCATCCTCGACCTCCCGCTCGGCGCGCTCGAGCAGCGCCGTGAGCCCCTCGAGTGCAATGCGCAACTCCTGCCCGCCTGCAATTTGCTCGGTGGGGTCCTGCGCCTGGAGGAAGCGGTAAAACGCCGGGATGAGTGCGCGGTTGACAAGGTCGGACTGCAGCCGGACCAGCGCGCGCGCGTATGGATCCGAGAGGGGTGGCAGCAAGCTGCGGTCCGTCGCGCTTGCCGCCAGACTAGTATACAAGTTTCAATGCGGGTACCAGATGAATTTATGATGGATGGCGGGGTATAAATGCATGTGTCTGAGCGAATACGTACTCTTCAAGGTATTCCATAATTACTGTGCTTTCGTTCAGTGACCTCGGAGGGTCGTACTTGTGCAGTTTGAGGCCTGGCACCAGGCCCTTTGGGGAGACTTCGAGCAGCTCCTTGGGCTTCTGGTACGGGTCGACTTCATCTGATCAAGACCAAGAAGGACGATAGTGAGGACTCCAATATCAGGATTTCAAACGTCGTGACTCAACAGTACTGCGTTCATCCGCACAGTGTCATCATTCGACATCGCCTTGAACAAGGATGGCGAGGACGCACCTGGTATGGAATACCGAGGTATTCAAGCGCAACCCAGACCCGCTGCACGAACGGACAGAAACAGCTTCCGAAAAGCGTAATGTCCTCCTCAGCGCTGTGCTTTTTTACGGTGTCCAAAGCAAGGCCCGTAGCCTCTCGGTGGTACCGCTTACCAGAATCACCTCGAGTGGACATGGTTGCTGGTCAAGTTCTGTGGGAGCGTGTGCCGTCCGTGCGATCTGACTATGACGACACGATCACATGATGACATGGCTGGAGGTTGGTATCCGCGAACGCGTCGTCGAAGACTGCACCACTGCAAAAAAAAACCCCCAAGGTGCTCAAATGCTGTATGCACGGACTCTACCTTCGTCGAGACGCTGCTTGTTGCCAAATCATCTCACAAGAACACACATGATGATATCACCAAACGCAGAATGATCTGATTGACACACCAAGCCTGGCAAACAACGATACAGGACTCGCTTACATAGGCTAGGAATACATCCGAAAACGCAGAACTGTCGAATGTAGATATGAAGTCACAAAAAGCTCAGATCATCTGCGAGGCTGATTCACCGCATCATCATGAGCAACGTGAAAAAAGGCAAACGACGAGGACACGCACCTGCTGCACACGCGGCACTCAGGACGTCCGCTGCAAATAGTCTCCCCAAAGCGAGTCAACGAATCCCTTGTCCGTCTAAATGACAAAAGCGCACAATCAGAATCAACTACCGTCCCGTCAACAGATAGAAGTTAAGTATATACGCACGTGGATCAAGGTCAAGATCTCCCGAACAAAATCGTTCCTCCCCAGGCCCGCAAGAGCCTTGCCATTGACAGCAGCCAGAACAGCAGCCTTGGCGGCACCGTGATCGATGGCGCTGGCGCTAGCACCGTTCACAACAGTCTTCCCCTTGCTCTTCCCATTCTCCTTCACCCCATTGACAGGCACTCGGACAGGTGCAGGTGTAGGTGCAACAACGGGCGCAGGAACGGGCGCAGGGGGCGCAGGCGCCATCCTCTCCGGCACATCCCAGCTCTTCTCAATCTCCTCCCTCTCACGCTCATTCTCTCTCTCACGCTCCTTCCTCCCTTTCCTCTCCTTCCCCTTCCCCTTCCCCCGCTCCTTCCCGCTCATCGCCTCGCGCTCGCGCTGCCTTCGATTGAACGCATCCATATCGCTCAACGCGCTAGTATCTGCAAAATCGAGCTCGACGACATCCGCGTCGTCCGAGCCGTAACCGTACTCATGCCTGTCTCGGTCATCCAGAGGCGCGCGAGGGTACGGCCACAAGTCCGAGTCAGACTGGAACGGGATCAACGGGTGCCCCGTGGGCTTACCATTAGGCTGTGGCTGGGAACTCGTGACGGGGGAGGCGGTGCGAACCTGAGTTTGCTGCGATTGCGATTGTGAGGGGCCGAGAACGGTGGACGTGGAGCTCGAGGGCGCGATGGACGCCGGTGGGGAGAACGTTCCCGAGCGCGGGGACGCCGCGCGCGGCGCGAGCGGTGTCGCGTCGCCGGTGCCAAACCCGCGGAGAGGTGGACGCGGGGTGACATCGCCCAGAACGTGCGCCTCCTGTGAGTCGTGGAGAAGTGTGGGCGCGGGCACGCCCCCCCATGTCAGCTTCGCTGTTGAAGACAGTGCTCGACTCAGAGTACTCCCCTACGGAGGCGGACGCGATTGAGTGTACGTCGTCGCTGATGCTCTCGATGTCGCCTTCATACCGTTGCTGCGACCCGGAGTGCCGGGACGAGGTCGCGGAAGAGGTGCGTGAGGTGGGGGATGGCTGTATGGGAATTCCGAGGAGGGAGGAAATCACATCTTGAGTAAGGATTTGCGGTAACGCGCTACTGGTCGGCTTGGGCGAATGAATCTCGTACTGTGACGAGAGGGCATATGTGTGTCCCGGAGAGGTGTCCGAGGGGTAATCAGCCTCGAACTGCGCTTCGGCGAAGGACAATTTGGTAGAGGGAGGCGCAGAGGGAGGCGCAGGGAAGGGAGATGCCGAGGAGTTGTGAATGAGTTGCGGATTCGGGTGAGAGTAGGGAGGAAGGGCCGGTGGAGAGGGGGTTGCGGAGGCAAATATAGAGTCAAGTAGGGCAAGGCCCTTCGTAGCAGATGCAGCAGTGGGGGAAGGAGAGGAGGGTTTGGCAGTGGTCGAGGAGGGCGTGGAGGCGGAGGCAAAGAGATCGGAGAGTGTCACCTTACTGGATGGCGCAGTTGTGGGTGTAGATATGGTTGACGTGTTCGATGCGGGAACTAATTTGGAGAATAGCTTGTCGAGGTCAGACATCCCGCCATTAAAGGCAGGGCCCTTCGATTGGCTTGTCTGAGTCGCTGCAGGCTGTGCGAGATTACCGGAGGCTGAGACGGTCGCGATTTGGCACGCGTCAGATTCGGCTTCCGAAGCAGAGGATGTACCGCCGCTCGTTTTAGTACTGGGCGGGGGTGGCAGTCGATTAGGACCGTATCTGAATTCTTCAGGATATGACACGACTTTGTGAATGTAGGAATGTAATCTGACGTGTCATTTAGCCTGACTATATTCGTTTCACATCAGACCATTCAAGGAAGGTGGAATATTTACCGCTTCATGACGTCCTTCATGGGTTCGCGCCTGTCGGTAGCAAACATCCAAAGACCGACTGTTTCTGATTTACCCTTGTCCGGGCTTTTAGCAAGAAGAACTTGCCAATTGGTTAGGACGTCGGTTGCGGTAGGTTCGCGGCCCCGCGCGTCGGCGTAGTCTGAAGGAGTGCCGGTGAGTGGTGGAACGTTCTGTGGCGCGGGATTCGTCTTGGCGGGGGGGTGAAACTCAGGAGAGCTGTTGGCGGAGGGAATTGAGTTGGGGAATGGGCGGCCCATAGCGAGGCGTTTAGTGGTGAAGTCTGGATAGGAACGGTACATGAGGTATTCGCCGTGAGATTCGACGTCATCTTCAGGATACATAAGGAGCACGTAATCTTCCATGCCCATGCGGTTGAGAATGTAGAGGCCGTGGGGTGGGTAGGCATTTCTGAAAATAAAAAATGAACATGAGGATAGACGTGTATGCAAACGTAAGATCGATGACGGGGATGCGGATAGGATGGTAAAACGACAGTGATAGGGTGATTATGGATCCAAGCAGGGTGCTTTTGAGAAGGAGACCCGGATGGGAGATGAAAGATGCAAATGACACAGAGCGCACAAGACAAAAAAACGCACCGTTCAAAAAGGAACATACTACCCTCAAAGCCCTTTTTCTCCCATTTAGTGCCGTTGTGATGATACAAACATACATGACTGAATTGATCAAAGATGGATACGATAGAAGGGTCATGACGCCGGAGGACCTTGAGGTTCTGGTTGTACCTCGAGGTGGCCGACATGCCCAAGCCCGGTGAGGGCTTGGAAGCGACTACCGCACTGGCAGGCTTCGGACTCTGATTGTGAGATTGAGACAGGGGGCGCTGCTGCCTTATTCTTTGCTGCGAGGGAGAGACATTGTTTGTAGGGTTCGTTGTCGAGGTTGGGCGAGGAGGACGGGGTTTCATTGTGGGAGACTGGGACAGGGAAGGATGAGACGTAGGACCTCGTAGGACCCGTGACTCGTGAGCTATTGTGACCCCCTCGCTCGTCACGGACTGTGACCGGTGTATGTACCAAGTGTTTTCGGAGGTTTGAGAGAACAAAATATGAATATAAAAAATAACAGAAAACTATGCGGAGGCTGCGGGAGCATCTTCCTGCGACCCATCTAGCTTGGCACGCTCCAGCTTGCGCACCCACTTGACATCCCGAGTCACCTTGCCCTCCCTCGCCCGCTGCCTCCGCCGATTCAGGTGCGACCAATCCTCACCCACGCCCACCTCCGCACCAAACACCTTTTCCTCCTTCTCCTCCACTTTCGGTAGTGGACCCTTGACCGCCTTCTCCTGCCACAACCATGAGTGCACCGTCGTCGACATCGAACGCGCCGCAGCACGCTGTGCCTTGGTCATCGACGCCAGTCGGTGATCAATCTCCTCATCCGTCATCAAGCGCTCGCTGTGAACCTTCTCAATATCCCTCAGCTTCACGAGGTCAGGCAGCACTGTGCGCTTCAGATAGCTGCCCGACACCACGTGTGAGCAACCCACATCGACAAATGCAATACGGCACAAAGAAGAATGCGGGCGCACCTGAGAGAACGTATAGGGTGTTGGGGTTGAGGCGGCTGCGGCGTCCCTTGTGCCTCTGATAGCTTCCGCGCCCTTAGAATGTACGGGTCCGTCTGTATGACCGGGTTCTCCAATTTCAGCTGCAGAGCTTGCTTGAAGATGTCCTTCGTGGACAATGGCGTAGGGCTGGAGCGTAAAACTTGTCGTACAATGTCCTGCGCTTGTTTAGTCGTTTGTTGTGGCCATAGACGAAGTCTAAGGGGTCTAAGGACCATGACGAAGGAAGCAGCTGGAAGCAGGCAGTAGCCAGAGGTAGCAACTACTAACTCGCGAGCGGGAACGAGCTCAAGAGTCGGAGTACTGCAAAGTAGCGTGGGAGAAACTTGCCAAGTTCAGGTAGGAGTTCGGAGGAGGTTTGAAGACGATCTTTCCCAAAGTATGGTGGAACACGACTGAAAAAAATATGACCAGCGATCCTTAACATACAGTGGAGCCCAACTAGACCATCGTCGCGGATCAATCTAACCAGCTGGTACAGACAACATCTCACCCCACCCTGCTTCAGAAAAACTCCTCATCCTCCGGCTTCCAATTCTTCGCCATATCCCAATAGCCTGTCAGCTTTGCACCAAGTACCTCCCGCGCAGCCGCATCCGTTGGGCAGCTTTTCGGCCGGAAGTTGGTGAACGCGCGATCCCTCAACTGGCCCTCCCACACCAGATCACAACGATTGTTCTCCAACGACACTTCGCTCACGTCTTCCGCCTTGCCCTTGCCCTTCTCGTCTGCCTGCGGCTCTGGCGAGGCGAGCACAACGTCCTCTTCGCCCCGGGCGCGAGCAGCCTCGGTCCACGCGAGCCGATGCAACATCAGCCGCTTGTAGTTCCGGATGAACTTGCTCGCGCCCTCGACGTAGACGAGTGAGAAGGAAGGGTTGAAGATGACCACACCCGATAGGTTCATCTGCTCCGCATTCTTGCGGACCTTGTACCGATGCGCCGGGTCCGACAGTGTCTTGACCCTGCGGTAAGGGTAGATCAAAGTCAGAAAACAGTGAATGCTGCACGAGCAAAGCAGCTTGGAGAGGACGCACTTGAACACGGCACCAAATATGCCCTTCTTCTCCTCCTCAACCTTCTTAGCTTCGACCTTCTCCCGCCGCTGCTCGTCCGTCAGCTTCCGCTCCGTGTTCATCTTCTCGTGCCCGTGCTTCCGCATCGCCACCTCACGCCGCACGCGAGCCTCAACCCGAGTCGGATCTTGCACCGCGTCGGAGGTCAGTACCTTCATCAAGTTCGCCAGACGTACTGTGTACATGTGTCAGCATGAAGGTAACAGGTCAGGAAGTAAGGATAGAGATATAAAAAGAAACAGACCTTTGGGTGGGTCCGGAGGTATAAGACCCATACGGATGCGATCCCGCTTGTCTTGCAGTTCGGCTTGACGCCTTTGCTTACGCATCTTCTTTTGCTCCTGAAGACATGAAAGCAGATCATGTTGAGTCTGAAGAGCACGACGGTAGAAGTGAGGGCGGTCGCACCTTTTTGGTCAACATAAGTGGTTTGGCCCCGTTCTTCTCACTGGGTGCAACGATAGGGATAGGGTGTTGAATGTAAAGGTTAATTGGCGAGCTCTCATTTCGGATATTGAGCAGAGAGAGATCCAAGTTGGTAAGATCATCATAGGTCTTGTGTGGTAGAAGGGAGGCATCCCACCACTCAACGTCTGGAGGGGGATCACGCTGTATAAATACGATGTTAAACAGACATGCATGCACGCAAATTGAAAGATGACATACACGAATATTCTTCTCAAGCGTGTCAAACTCGGAATCCAAGCCGGCCTTACGAGCACTTTCCGCGATCCTCTGTTTCAACGCCTCCAGCTGCGCCTCCTGGCGCTGTTGGTTCGCCAGCGCGACGTACTTGCCCTTCGGATTGAATTTGAGGGACCGCCCTACACGCTCCTTCGGTGCGCCCTCAAACCCGGTGTCAGTAGCCGGGGAGGCCGCGGCGGCGTAGGGGTTCTCCTTGGGCGTTGGAGTAGGCGTGGGCGCGGGCGACGGCGTAGGCATGTTGCGCACGTTCGCCCTCATGGAGGGGAACTTGGGCTGCATCGGCTTGTACCGATCTTTCTTGGACTGTGGCGCGCTGGGAAGGGTATCTAGGAGGAGAGGGTGTGCGGTCATTTTGAGCCCGGCGCCTTGTTGGGAAGGCTCAGCAGGTTTGTTCTTCCTCCCGGTTTGAGGCATCGACTGCACGCGACAATGTGAGAATGGGATGACGTGTGGAGACGGTAAACAGGAGGAACAGCGTACCATGTATGGGTTGTCCTTGACGGCGAGCTTGCTTTGTGCCTCAGCAACCTTGCGTCGAACCTCTGCGGCCTTCCTTGCGAGGTCGTCGGTTACAGAGGGAGAGGGCGAGTGGCCTGGTCCTGCTCGGGAACTAGGTGTTGCGCTAACGCTTGACGCGGCAGAAGTGGGGGGCTTAAGAGCTAAACTTGCAGCCTTCTTCTGCATCGCAGCAAGCTTGGCTTGCACTTCGGCCTTCTTCTGCGCGATCAAGGCGGCTTGGGGCAGCTGTGGTAGGTGCATTGTGAAGGATAAGCGGTGAGAAGGCATGGACGATGTGCTTACCGCTTCTGCAGATGTTGCTCCATTACTGGGCGTCTGAGAAGAAATCAAAAAGGTTATAGATACTGGTCAGAGGAATGGCGGAGGGCTATTCACCTTGAGGAGAGAATGGTACTCACAGCAGTATCACTGTGAAGCGGAAGAAAGTGAGCATAACAGAAGCCACCAGGTGCACGAACAAAACAGACCTTCGAGTTCTCTTCGCTGCAGACGCGTCGGCGTTGCCTTCCAGAGGCCTTTTACGGTCGCTCATCTTACGTCGTGGTCGTCGAACGTTGTCGTCGAGGATGAAGTGAGGGCAAGCGGAGATCCAACTATTCCTGCCTCAATGGGAAGAGTTCGATGACATAATCACACCCCATATGTTTTCCCTCCCCTCTGCTCGTTCGCTGCTGGCCGCCTGCAGGCCTTTCCTCAGCAATGCGCGCCCAAGTATCGCACCGAGCAGATTGAACAACGTTCAGCCTATTCTCGCGCGGTTCCGCCATCAACTTGCCCCGCGCCGCGTTACACATATCAAGCGACACAAGGGCGTGATTCCCATACCTATCGGAGGTTCTACGAAGGGGACAACGCTGGCATATGGTGAATGGGGAATCAGGATCAAGGGCGCGGGAGTACGGTTAACGGCGAAGCAGTTGACGACGGCGGAAGAGGTTATCAAGAGAAAAATCAAGGTCGTGAAGGGCTCCAAGGTGTACTTGAGGGTGTTCCCCGACATTCCAGTGTGCATAAAGGTACGAGCGCGTTGCGTCTGAGTGGGTGGGGTTGATTGCGATTCATTTATTATTCTGCGACAGGGGAACGAGACTCGTATGGGTAAGGGTAAAGGAACATTCGAGTTTTGGGCGACCCGGTGCGTTCGTTCATGAGACTTGATATGGGCTGTCGTAGACTAACATCTGTTACTGTTCTATTGACAAGTGTTCCAACTGGCCGTGTCATCTTTGAAATTGGCGGTGCACCGATCCGTGAAGAGTTGGCTCGCGATGGTATTTGGATCTCTGTTTCCTGTTCATGCATTTCACTGAAATCCTGAAAGCACTACGGCAAGCGGCCGACAAACTGCCCACGACGATGGAATTCATCAACCGAAGTGCGCCTCCAAGGCTGGGCAACCTATTGATTACTTCAGATGTCCCAACAGTCGAGACGTCGTCTGCTGTCCGCCGCACTATCCATTCGTCATAGCCTTTTGGTGCCATGCACTGTAATTATTGAAAAGACCCATAATCATCTCGACTCGCGAGCGGTCACAGACATTGCGACCTTTGCTTCTACAGTCGATGAGTTCTCAGAAAAGGTTAGCAGTTTGAGTGCATTAAGTATGCTGTGAGTAGAGTAGACCATGCCAATGGCTGGTTGTAGAGTCTAGACACTTCCTTCAGCCTTCGTATACGTAGTACCTCGGGATGTCGATGATTACTAGTTGCACGAGAGTTGCGCCGTGTGAGCCTTTAGAGGCCTCGAGGCTCTCGAATTGGGTGACGGTCCTCTGCTCTTCTTATGATGCCACCACTACTCTTTATCTCTTCTCGACGTGAAAAGCCTGTCCTCCCGAACGAGTTAACGTCTTTCATCGCGTGAATGCCCTGCAATCGACTTGGACTCTGACGATATATGAAACAGAGCCCGATGAGCACGTTTACTAATAGGAAGGCATCCTACAAGCAGCCCCCTGGCATCCTTACGGATAGAACGATATCTCAGAATGCCCGGCGAGCCAAAGTGAGTCTTTTGATCCACATCCAAGACGGAAAATATGATACAAGTGGATATCGCAGGCATTGGAAGAACAGAAACGAGTGAGCATCTCCCTGGTCCTGGTCAGATCCTATATCGATGTTAATCCCGGGTTTCACTCTAGAGACGAGCCAAGCGCATCGAAGCCGAACGGCACATCGACCTCTTTGCAGACCTGAACTTGGGGCCTTCGGACGATGAAATAGATGAGCGCGGCGAAAACGACAAATCCTCAGCCGGTGATGGGGACGCCATCGTGCGCGAAGGCGTAGGACAATTCGTCTCGCTCCTTCAACCGGGTGCGTCCTCCACCTCCGCTTCCAAAATCGATGCCACTGTGGAGGAGCCGACGAAGAAGCAGAAAAAGAAGAAGGGCCGCCCAGCGCAGTCCAAATCCAAGACGAAGAAACCAAGTCCATGGGCGGACAAGTGCATGTATGCGGAGTTACTGGAGGTAAAGGAGACGGACGTCTGGGATTCTGGGGGTGCTGAAGAACATGATGGCCTGCCAGAGGATTTGCAGACCGGATGGGTCGCGGTTGCGCCTGTGCCTGTGGGCAAGCGCTGCCTCGCCGTGTCGCATTATGGAAGCGGCGTCGTGGGCGTCGGTATGCCGCCTCTATTATTAAATTTTAGTCTGGCAATGCTGATCCTTTTCATATGCTCCGTTTGATCTGATAAAGTGGCAAACACAACGTTGCGGTCGAGGGTGCTGGGCCGACCGCTGATGCCGCGGTTTCCTTCGCCTCTACCATCCGATACTGTGCTGGATTGCATTCTGGACCAGAACTGGAGGGAGAACGGTGTGATCCATGTTTTGGATGTGCTAAAATGGAAAAGCCAGGACGTCGCGGATTGTGAGACGTCGTTCAGGTCAGTTGTCATTTATCGCTCGCGCCCCCCATATATTGACAAATCTGTTGTTCTTCGCACATATAGATTTTGGTGGAGAGACACCCGCCTCTCTGAGCTGCCGCCACCCCAGCCGCCGACAACTGTGGCACCCGTGTCGCCTACTTCACCCCGCAATGCCGCGTCCACGGAGGGACCGCAATACCACTTCCCCTACCCGACTGCGTTCCTCCCGATCGCATACCACACAGACACTACGGCCAGTAATCTTCTTTCCCACGTCATACCACGCGCACGGTCCGCCTACACCGTCACCATCTCCGTGCCCGCCGCTCCGCACGATGGCGGGGCCGCGATGGATGTCGAGTTACCCCAGCCAGCGGTGCGTGAAGAAGGGACAGAGATCAAGTCCGACGGATTGCTGCTGTATGTCGCGCAGGCAATTTATGAACCCGGTACGAGCCCGTTGAGCAGCTGGGTACCGCTTGTTCCGTATAGGGATGAGCTGGAAAAGGGTAGAGTTGAAGGTAATAGCGATATGGATGGGGTGGACGTTGGAATGGGAGTGGGCAAGCCCGCGAGTCCGTTAGATGTGTTTGAACGGTCAGTTCACTCTACACATGTTTATGAATGTTGCCAAGAGATTGACTATTGATTTTGTTGCAGGCTTGTTCGAAGGCGAGTTGGAGCACAGCAAGGAAGTATTGATGTCCCAATGGCGTTGTAGTATTATGTGTACAAGGCATGTGTGTATGAGTTTTCAAACAATCATCTGTCGACCAATCACAATGAAATTCAATGGGAAAATAATGTATACGGTGAGCACACTAGACTTAAACATCAAAGAAGTGGTCCAGTTTTCCGCCAAAACAAAGCAAGCAATTGCTTGCTAAGTACGTTGCACATAAAATACAATCCGAGATCCATACACACGCATACATATATACTGTCAATCCATTCTTGGGTATCAAAATGCTCTTCAAAAAGAAAAACGGTCCTGGTTGTAAAGAGTCATCAATCGTCAGTAGGGCATTTAGCAAAGAATCGCTCTTCTGCTTACCCGAAGTTTGCCGCCTTTGATTTGAACAGTCGGAACAACGAGGAGGAAGAGTGCAGACACGATACTATAACCGCCATACATCAGACCAAGACGCGTAGGGATGCCATTCAGTTGTACGCACGCAGCTTCGACGCCGAATGTCTGCAATGCTCCGTGCTTGGTTGCCCACGGGACCTGGAAGTAAGCAACACTGAACCCACCGAGGGTGCGCGCGAGGTTGATCAGGGCGCTGATCTCTCCCTGCCGGGCGGTGAGAAAGATAGGGACGAAACTGCATAATGTGGCATACCTGGTGCTTGGGGAAGCAATCATTGCAGTAGGCATCTGCAATGGATTGTTTAGTTCAGTCCATGAGCGGGCAGGAGTATGGCAATAACGGAACATCACGCACAGACAGCGACGGTGTTTACCATAACAGCAACTTCTGCTATTCCCCAGCCCATCACAAGTGCGCCGGGGGACAGGTGATTTTGCAGGGATGCGCCAAGAACAACAAATCCGCAGATATACAGAGGGAGTGCGACGTAGCAAGCCCTATCCCGAATGTGAAATGATAAGGGAAGAGCGATACCGCGAACAAACGTACCACAACCGACTCTCGGCTTCGAAAACGCCTTGATTGCGCCGAATACTAACGTTCATTATCCAGTCGTTCAGGTAGCGGCCCAGGAGCTCGCCGATGATCACGGCCACCTACACATCATCAACGGAACGCACAGCAGGTTCACGAAAGTAAAAGGATGCTGACAATGGGCGTTCCATAGGCACCCGCGATGCCGAACTGGCTGAAACCAAAACCGACGGGTGCTGGTTCTCCAAGGAACACAGGATTTGTGACCTGCTCAGGAGTGAGTGCTTGAAAACCTTCGAAGCTTGTTAGATGACGCACATTGATACCAATGCTGAACCCAAACAGAAGGCCCTAGTACAATCAAAATTTGAGGATAAGACGCAATTCTTCAGTCGGAGAGAATTTTCACCTCAAAAACGAGCATACTGAGAAGATGCGGGCGCCAGACGATGTTGAGGCAGCCTAGGACGACTGTTGTCCAGGAAGATCGGTATTTAGCCATCTTGGCGCCTGTGATGCCCAGTAGAGTTTCAACGCGATATCTGAGCCCTGACGATGGACGTGCAGGAATCGGCTTGACTGTTCGATCGTACATGCTATAGTAATGACGGGTAAGAAGGGATCATAGTAGAGATAGCTGGAATATCCTTACGTCTCTTCCCCGAAAAATACGATCAGGGCGAGGATTAAAGCGCCGTAAATGGAGCCGATACCGTATGCCCATCTCCAACTGAGCGGTGCATCATGGCGACTTTTGAAGGTAGTTTAAAATTGCAAGTGCGAAGACACGGACCTTGCTCGAGCAACCAAGAAACCGAATACGAAAGGTGACAAGAACGGGGATATGATGAAGCCCATTGTCCACACGTTCAGCTGCCATAAGGTGAAGCCTTCTGATGGTAACAGTTTGACAGGAGATCCTGACCTTTCTTGCCTGGAGATGGAAGGGATACATATCGGTGACAATATACAATCCCTGGACCAGTCCATGATCAGTCCATGCAAAGCTAGTGAGATGATAGATATCCGTACCGTTACTTGGGGACATGTGCTAAATGACCATGTCTGTTCAGTTTCCCAGTAGCATGAAGCTGAAGGCATGAGATAGCTACCCGAAAAATGCTGTCAAGCACCGCATTGCTGAAAGCGTGGATTGCTCTGGTGTCATGATGGGTAACCTGAATACGTGGAGACTAATTCACCTGTGAACGTCTTGAGGTTTGGAGCAAAAGTGCAACCAACAAGGAAGCCCAAGGCCAACAGCTGTCAAAATTACATTTGAGTGATCTGTAGAGACATGGAGAAGTGAACAGATTACCTGGGTCCAGAACAGAACAGGAAGGCGGCCGAAGCGTCGCATAAACATCACAGCAACAATGCTACCCCATCCTGAAAAGAAATAGCAATCGAATCCCCAATTAACTAATTTGAGGCTACTTGGCTTTCTCACCCAGAAGGAAGATACTCCAGCTGGTGCGCAGGTCGAGTTCAACTCTCGCAATGCTTCCATCGAAAACATTCAACTCACTTGGAGGTCAGATTGTTGATCACGCCAGTCGTGGTGTTGTACTGCTTCGCTAGGGCGAATATAGAGGCAATCCCTGGAAAGATTAACGTCAGAATTTCAAGCTATTCCAATCGTGATGAATAATATACCAATTCCAGAATCGAAATCTGGCACAATTGCAGCCAAGGTAATGATTATCAGCTGCAGAGTCTTGCGACGGGCGCTCCACTATGGTCAGAAGAAGTAGAGATCAGGCGGTGATGGGTGCCACAGTGGGAAACACGGGGCATACATTTTGAGGGTCTTCTCGATCGTCGGTTGGCTGTGGCCAGAGGACCTTCGTCCCATCTCGCGTCAACTTCAGCTGTGAGGCTACCTTCTCGCCGAACTCGATCTTGGCTTCTCTGTCGACCCAGCTAAGTGAGAAGCAACGATATCATGTGCATGCCTATAAACGTACTCGGGATCGACCACCAGACGTCCAGCACGGTGCTCATGGTAGGAAAGCAGGTCCAGGCCTTCTGAGCTGGTCGTGGACGATTTCTCTACGTCGGACCTCGCCTTCTCGCGAACACTGGAGGTCTCAACTGGAGCATTCTCTTGAGACATGGTCGGAGGCGAGAGTGGGAAGTGGGGGTATGGGAAGGGCGGGTGGCCGACGATAGAGGTATTTATGAGTCCCTCGAACTCTCGGATATCCATTGTCCATGAGGCAAGTTCTTCGGCTGAAAATAAGTCAGCGTGAGCGTCTTGTGACGAGAATGGGTGATCACTGGCAACGGCAGTTTGATCACAAGCCCGATTTAGCGGCTACAGTGGATTTCCTTCCCACACAGAAGAGGCGTGTACTCCGTTTTCTTGATCCGGTCAGAGGTTCTCTGCGCTGTCTTTAAAGTGCAAAAACATCCGTGCTATACTCGCCTCTCATTGGACGAGCCATTGACTCAGGGATAGTCTTCGAAAAGTTGACATGCCAGGGCCAGAAGCAGCCGATATCAGACACAGAAGATCACCCGATGCCATACAAGGTACGCTGTGCACTTCGTAACACCGGGATGCGGCAATAGCGAATACATTACGTGTATGTTCTGTGCAGACACGAGAAAGTCGTTAACAATATTATCAGATTCGTTAATGAACAGGAAAACGTTCAACGTCATGACGGCTATGTTTATCCATCGCTAGCCGATCCATTACTTTCTTCACCTCTTTATCCCAGTCGGTTACCAGACAAAGATATACGCCGATAGTGGCACCGTACACCAAGGACACAGTGAGACCAATCCACAAGCCAGGCAAGTCCATGTCATGCTTGAAAGTGAGCCAAATCCCTAACGGAATGCCTGAAAGAATAAATTTAGAAGAAAAACATAACAAAACACGACAATGACCCTACCTATCACGTAGTAAGCGCTAGATGACCGACATAGAATAAAGTTCAACTTCAGAAATCAGTCAATAAATATGAATGGAATGCAAACCTCAAATTGAGCAGGGCCCCCGTGAACTTGTGAACACGAACGAATAAGATCAGAGATCGTTGTGAGCTGCGGATGCCAAAATCTCACCTGCTCTCCCCTTGCTCTCAAAATGCCTGCGGTCACAGCACTAAGTCCATCAAATACTTGAAATAGAGCAACAATTGGCAAGATCGATGCCACTAAGGTAACCACACCTGTATGCCTCGATCTTCAAGGCCGGCAACCGTGCGATGAACAAGAAATGGCTACGCACTGGGATCGTCATTGAACAGATGACCCCAAGACCTTCTAAATATCAGGAAGATGGAGCTGGAATGTTATACGTCAGATCACACTTAGATTTCAAACGTGCGGAATGAGTGACCTCGAAATGCCTGCAATGACAAGGGCAAGCACCAATGAAGCCTTGGTCGTCAGGCCTGCACGTCTCGCATTTCGTTCTCCAAGCAGATTACCAATCCTGCGTACAAAATTTCAACTGCCAGAAAAAAAAGGAAATGGGCAGCCACTCACCGAACGGACGTTGCAACGCTTAGGGCAAATGGTGCTTGAAATGTAGTGGACGCCGAGACAAGAAGTACGGCTTGAGTAGCAAGAGCCACAGGACCAAGACTACAAAAGTTGCCTTGATTTTCTAGCGGAGGATTGGATAGTAAGGCATATTACTTACAGACTTGCCGCAACTGATTTGCAGAATGGTTATTCAGTCTATTGACTCCTACCGCAAATGTAACTCACGGCCGATGAGTTCCCAGGACCACCATTCAGAGGCAGTTTGTCCTAAATGCAACAAGATTGATAAGAAGATACATTGCTGTGGCTGAGGAGCAGTTGATGTACCAACTCCAGCGAGTCCGAGCTGGACAAGTGCACCCAGGTTTGTGAACACCTGGCGCGAGAGTGGATGCCATGCGGTTCTCGGAACAAACCAGATGCCATAGATGATGGATGCTATTGACACTAAATTGAAGGAAATGGCGGTTGCAATTGGAGCGCCGATGAAGCCCAGAGCGATAGGCTCAGGTCCCCAGACTGTATACAAGCATGTCTTCAGTCAACCATTGAGTACATGGCAAGCATCCACATACCGAGTAAGTAATTCAAAATGACATTTATGGGTGCGACTGCGGATATAACCCGCGTCGGGGTGGTAAATAGACCTGTTGGTCAAAGTAATTGTGCAAAATGACACCATGTCGAGTTATATAAGGACATACCTTGCGACTGGAAGTACCGACTTCACAGGCCCGCAATAAGAGTTATACCACCTAAAAAGAAAACATGACATACCGAGAGATAGAATTGAAAGCATATGCGGGTAGACCTATTGAAACGTACTTCAGATACAATGACGCAAGATGTGCAACTTCTGGATCTTGTCGTAGCAATAGCAGTATTGATTCAGAGTTGAACCACACGCCGAAGATTGGCTAGATGAGGAAGAGAAATGATTGAATACATCGGTGCAAGCATAAGGCTAGAAGCTGGAGAGACATACAATCAATGTGACACCCATAACGACAGCTATCCACAAGTATCAGCATCAAAGAAGAACAGTGTTCAGTTTATTACCGCCTAACCCATTCGTTGCGACCATAATCCAACTAGCTCAGGATGAGATGATGTCCAGGCACTAGGAAGCATTGTGTCCAGGGTACTTGTGAAACCCTGTATGATGCTTAATCCAGACACACTTGCCGTCATGGAACCGAGCGTGGAGGCTGCCAGCGCATTTGTGGAGAGATGTCCGATGGAGATGACAGATGTAATAACAAGTGAATACTCAAGGACATGCGTTCTAAGAATTCAATAAGTGAGATCTATTTGGAACGAGATGTCAAGGAAAAGAACGAACCCAAAGACGGGCAGAGTATACTTCGTGAGAATTCGTATCTCATCCCAGAAAGTGCTGAGAAATTTCTCACCGCCTTCTTCTGTTACTTCAACAACTTCTTCTTCTATGCGAGGGACAAGCAGTGGCGTGAATTCATTTGCCAGCGTGATTGGTGCGGCGAAGCTGTCCAGACGGGAATTTATTGACGGATCGAGAGGCCGAATGTAACTTGAGGGAAAACTGCTGCGACGCAATACACGCCCGGGAGGATGGGGAATATAGAGGCGGGCCTGGTCAATATTGGCTTCAGGCTCTTGTTCAGGAACTGTGATATCCCTGTCTTCTTCCAAACCGTGGGCAGCAGCATAGCGCGACAAGAGTGCATAATCCGACGGCAGGGAAGAAGACGTGGAATAGTGCATATAAGTCTGGGACATTGCTGGAAGCTAGCGTTGCGAACAATGATGAGATACTGAAAGCACGCGATGCGACGAGCGAGAGAAAAAAGGAGAGTCCGTCCTAGTCCGTCTGTCTCGAATTGGTCTCAAAGTCCCGTTGCGAATTTCGGCTCTTCAAACGCGATGATCACGTGCTCGTATCACGTTGCGTCGAAGTCTGTCCAAGTTCGACAGGACAGTCCGCCTCGAGCACGCCCTGGAGCTTCAAAATCGTCGGCTTTGGCCATTTACAACTCTGCTTGCTCCATCCATTTCTCCCTTTGGCCCGTCATGTCATCGAATCAACCCACTCATAGAACTTCCCTCGTTCCTGCAGATGAAACGAAACCGCGTGGTGCCAATCGCTCTACTAAGGTAGCTGGAAAGCTAAAGGTGCTTCCAGAACAGCCCGAGCCTGACCCTCTGTCTGTGAAAAGAGAAATGGTAAAGCCTCTGGATTCTCAGAGGGACAAGGAAGATGGTTCGGGGACGGCAGGGGAAAGCGATGAGGATGACGGGGATGATGAGGAAGAGACGGAAGACGTCGAGGTATGCGAAGACTCTTGTCCGGGCATAGTTTAAATAATCTGACTTTTGCTGGACCAGGTGTACAACCAGATTGCTCGTATACCTGCTGGTACCGCTCGTAGAGATGCCTTGAAACTTTCCAAGAAGAAGGCAAAATTGCTGCCGCGGGTGACTGCATACGCGACTGCGGGGTACAGTTGCATCTAGTCCATTCGTTACAGCACCCACGTCTCACTCTTACTGTCGATTTTGACACGCAGCTCGTACGACTTCGAGGATCTAATGAAATTCTTCAATGCGCGACGCACATCCTACCACACCAACCCGCGCATGATTGACGATGTCATTTATACCCCTTATGTCTACGACCCTCCATCTTCTCCGACAACCTCGCGCCAGTCCAATGTAAGATGGCAATCTTCCGAAGACGAACAGACGGGCGATCTCCTCGGTGTCCCCGAACTACGCCCGACCCCAACGCCCGAAGGTCCTGACAATACATCAAAGGGCAAGAAAAAGAGTAAGTTCGATACCGCCCCCAATGAGGCGGAGATATTCTTGTTCCGTTATGGGACGGTTGTTATCTGGGGAATGACGGAGGCTCAGGAAAAACGCTTTCTTTCATCACTGTAAGTCGATAATCTAAATCAACGGTTTGGTCCCTTATGGGATAGCACAGGAAGCGCTTCGAAATTGAGAAGCTAGGTAAGTCTTCGAGTTCAATTTCTGCACATCTTTCATCTCATGCTTTTTTTTGAAAGCCTCCCACGATGTGGAAATGGAAGATCTCAATTTTTACTACGCGAATTATAGTCGGTGAGTCTAAGAACTACAAAATTTCGACAGCTGTTTTTGATGTGTTCCGTGGAGAATCTACAACGATGTGATCACCCTCCGTAAAGGGTCGAGTTATATGTAAGTTTATTTTGTGTCCTTGCGCCTTTGAAGCAGGTTGTGACATTGCAAAAGGACGAAGCTTTCCCTCTCACATGCGCTGGCTCAGTCAGTCAAAATATCTTTGGTGTGTCTTTTCTTGTTTTCCTTCCGTATCAGTCTTTATCGTTGATAAATGAGGCTCTTAGTTCGAAGAACGCATCTCAGCTACGATAGAGGAGACAAAGGAGTACCCAGAGATTATCAGCGAGACAGGAAAAATCGGCATGCCTCACAAAGGTATGAATAATGTGAATGTTTCAGTACCACGGGTTCTTATTGGAATCTATGACAGAGATCATGAAGAAGATGGGGGAGGTTTTCCTTCTCCGATCAAATATAGCTTCTGTAGGATCTGTTCTTGACTCACCGGAAGTGTTTTGGGTGAGTTGTGTAGCTTCTTAACACATGTTGGCCATCAGACTCATGATCCTAACTATGACAGACGTATCCCGATCTTCAACCATTATACGACGCAGCTCGAAGTTACTTAGAGCTTCCTCAGCGAATTAACCTGCTCAACACCCGCGTGGAGGTGAGGCGCAACATTAGTTCGTTGACAATCCGTTCCACTCATGATCACAAATCCATAGGTTCTCCAAGACATGTTGCAGCTTCTGAAAGAGTCTGTATCCAGTCGTCACTCTGAACGCTTAGAGCAAATTGTTATTGCACTAATCGCCATCGAGATCGGTACGTTTGCCAAAACTTTTCAACGGCAAGCACTGACCCATATTTCTCGAATCCAGTTCTTGGTATTGTGACCATTGTAGTCGATTTATTTTCTTGAGCTTCCGCATTGTTGGATTTCTTGCGTCATGGTTTATCCTGCCTCAGTTACTGATTACTCCTTTTCAACCTGCATTTTTGTATATCATACGCACATACATTGTCATATCATGGGGTATCTTCTACTTTACAACGCCACGAGCATTATCTATTCTTCAACTAGAATCGGTTCAGTGTCCGGTATTTCACTGAAATCAATCCACAAGACCCAACCAACCCTGCCAGAAAGACAGGCTACCTTTCCTCTCTGATCGATCTGTCCTTCCTCGAACTTCCGTTCCCACCACTACTCGCGTCCGTCTTCGCTGCGCTCTTCTTGTCCTTTGTTGCCCGGAAGCACAAAAATTCGATCCCGGTAGCCCGCCTCGTGTCTGCCAGCGTTCTTTTTACTCCGTCCAGGTGGCTCTGCAGATTCTCGTCGCCTGGACGCCGCGCATACGCCTGCGATATCTTGTTGTACAACTCTTGCAGCGTTTTGGCTGTCGATGACGTTACGTAGCGCGCAAGAGTCTGGTGCATGAATTCAATCTCGAGCGTGGCCTACAGTGTATGAGAAAATAGGACGATGCGGTGAGTCTACCTGTATCGCACAAGGTCGAGGCGTGTCTACATACCCGAAGCATGCCGCCCATGCCGAAGCGTTTCACTTGTTTGAAACAGCGCAGAGCTTCCTCTGCAAGATCTTCGACCAAAGCATTCAAGGTTCGTTCCAACAGAGGTGCAGCGGCACTGCTGACTTGTGCATGGACGCCGACGAGGTACATCAATGTATCATACATGTAAGGTCGGATTTCTAGGGCGAAAAGGCGTCAGTGAGAGTACCATGACATAGGAAGGAATGGAATGAACATGCCTGCGGGCTGCGGTGTCTCATACCAATCCATCGTACTATCCAGAATCCCGTTGCGTATGATACCGGTTACGATTGTCGCCTTTGGCTTAACATAGCCATCGAATAGCGTTTTATCCAGCTCATTTACAACGGTCATCAAATTCTGCAATGACATTCTCTGAGCCCATTGCCCCTACGAAGAGACAAGTCAACATACCTGTCGATCAGCCTCCGCTGTGATATTGAACACGCTCTCCAATTCCCTGAGCATACTCGGTATCAACGCCCTCCTCAGATACCCGAAGTTAGATACCACGAGGATTGTCCGCGTATCCTGTAACACCATCAATTCTCGCTTCCGTTCCTTTTCTTCGCCGGATACTAAGATCCACTCACAATATCCGACAAATCCAACTGCTCAAACGGATTTGGCGCACCGGGCGCCACGGCATCGCTCACGGCCTGCGGCGTCTTGCCCACAATGGCTACCGGAGACTCATCTGACGCAAGGTGCACGAGTCCGTCCAAAAATGCGTACAGCGCGTCTAAGAACGCTTTTGTGATTTTCGTGACGAACTCGGTTGCAATGGGGTATTGCTTCATCCTGGACGATGACGACGTAGCAGACAGGTCTACGCCCCCAGCAATTTTGAATGCGCAGGTCGTGATGTGTTTCTGAAAGAGTTGCATATCCATCAGATACACTGTCGTATACGGCTCGCTCGACGATGCGATCCACGTTTCGAGATGATAAAAGATGTTAGCATCTACACGGATCGTGAGGTCAGCGCCTCCACTTCGCCCGATATCTTGAGTTCAGTGAATGAGTCAGCGACTCACCCCTTAACCATCTCTGCACGAGAATGTCTTCAAATCTCCACCGCGCGCTCTCCAACAGCCCCTTCAAACTCGCAGCTGTGTCCGTCGACACCTCCATCCCGTTGATTTCATTCACGCATTCCTGGACCTCACCCAGTATCTTCATCAAATAATGGCCCGTCGTCATCACATTCGAATGTACCGGGATCAATGTCGGGGCATCGCCACTGTCCGATGATGAGGGTGTCATCACGGCCATGTCGGAGAAGACGAAAAACTCGGAGAGGAGCGAGATGTAGAGCTTGACGACGTCGAGAGCCATGGTGCGCACTTGGGAGGGACTACGTCTGGAGCTCGACGAGCCAGATGCCTTATTTCGAGTCTAATTTGAGAAACTATCGGAATGACAGGAGGCATTGGACGGACCTTCCTGAATTTACCCTCAAAGAAACCCTTGGCAATCTTCCAGAAATTGGGCAAAGCCGATATCATGACTTCCGAAACAGCCTTTACCATCTCCACGATAGTCTGCCAGACTTCATGCCCGCCCGATTGCGCTGAAGACAAGTATTAACAAACGTTATTAAAGCGATAGTGGAATGACACACCAATGACCATCTCGGGCTGATTCGTCCTGAGGGCCGCGACGCACGTCTGTAGCTGTGACGCCAAAAGCGTATTCAACGATTCTGGTGAAGAAACGGAAGCCTGTGTCTTTTCCTTCTCGTCTGCAACGCCGTCAAAATCAACTTTAAAGATGTGGAAATACATTGAAGACGCACTCTGTACGACATCAACTGCAGCCTGGTACGTCTTCTTCATCTGATCCAATATGAATTTGTGTTGTGCATCAAAATACGTCCAAACGGGATCGTCATGTGTATTCAGTTCTAGCAGGATTCTATCCCGGCCGCTACCATTAATCCCCATGCAAATGGAAGACAGGAATTATGAGCTCACTCGATTGTCTTTTCCTGCTCTTCCACTGGTCTTCCGGGTTCTCGTAGCTGCCCAAGTAGCAAAGCCCTCATCTCCCCCATCGCCTTCTCGACCGTACTCCACACCTTGTCCAGTATGCGTTTCTGCTGTTGCTCCGCGAGCACCGCGCTCTGACTTTCTTTCGCGCGCGCGATAGGCAAGAGTTGACCCGGACGCGTCTCGAGCATGAATTTGCCCTTCTTGTAGTCTCGCATCGCTGCTTCATACCGGCCCTGTCACGAGGATTAAGCGGGGTAAGGCGAATGTGACGATCTCAGACATACCGCTTCCATAGACTCGATAATAGACGCTGGTAGGTTGAAGAAGAATTTGGAGCGCTCGAAGACGCCAAGCGTCGTACGCAGCTTCTGAGCCTTACTAGCATTCTCAAGTACCGGCAGAAAAACCTGATTAGCCTTCGTCGCAGCCTCTACACGCAGAACGTCAACATTCAAGCACACTGAAAACAGCCCTGCAAACTCACGTTTCAGCTCATCGCGTAACGGCCTGGATGCGTAGTCCGTCGACTCTGCCAACAACCCCTCTTTCATCTCCGCATGCAATGCTGTATGACAACAATAAGATCATGAACAAAAATATTGCTACTTGTATGCCCGAGCTTCCTATTGAAAATGGGGCACGCACCATCAGTTGATGCCTTGACTGCGACGAAACGGTCAAAATTGTCCTCTACGAGCACACGGATCGCTTCGGAGCGTGAATCAATCGACGCTCGCAGGTGCGCGATGCCCGCCGCGAGGTCCTGGTATGTTGCGTTAGGATGCACGGCTGAGAGGAAGGCCTTTGGGTCGAAGGACTTGGAGGAGGTCAATATTGCTGCGCCTGAACATGACGTCGCGTTGAAATAGAGCTCTATCCATATGAGAAGAGGAAACTAACGCTGCTCTAGTTCCATATTCTTGACACTGGTGAGCCACAGCAGGTCAATGCGAGCTGGGAACTGAGCAGCCAGCGTACATACTCGACAAATGCGCCGAGACCCAACGGATCCACCTCGCCCTCCGCACTTGTCGTCGGACTGACGATCTGACCTGCAATTGAGTCTTCATGGTCCGCCTCCTCCCATTTCCTGTTGCCCAAGGGCGACGAAGTCAGCCGTATGCGAAGCGCTAAAGGGAACGTGATGTTACGTTGGTGTCAATGTAGAGATCTTGTAGGCTTTGAGAATGGCTGCCTCATCTGGAGCGAAGGTGAGTCTGCCCATGGGTTGGATGTCTTACCAAGATGTACAGCCGTACCACTGCCTGTCAGTGATTCAGTGTGCCCGATAGCTTATTTAAGTATCTGCAATGGCAGCGGATAGTGGCACACTCAAGATCAGGCGCCCCGCTCAAGATTCTGGCGGTACGTTCGAAAGCGAGAGTGGAGTTGGAAAGCGAGCTTTTCTGATGCAATTTGTCAGTAGCAATGCAGTGCGCGACCGTCGGGTTTGTGGAACCAGGTGGAAACCACAAAGTTAGCAAGTACTGATTTAAGGTTAGGAGATCGTTTCTCTCCCTGTCTGCTACGAAGACTAGGCGCTCGCCGGTTTCGAGCCTCATCAGATACTATGTATGATGGAGAGGTGGAACGCAAGTTCAAATTCTCACTGCAAAAACGAATGTATGCAAACACATTAAACAAGTAATAAAATCAGTCAAAGATCCATGAAGAACTCCTCCAACAGCTGATTCTAACCAAGGCACGATAAACAATGCAAAGCAGTCAATTGGGAATCATCAATTTTAGTGCTCGTCACTAGACAGGGAGAATGGTATTGAAGATATAATCCCAGAATTTGCCTGCAATATCAATACCGGTTAGAGAAAACTATGGTAGAGAGGACAAGACATACTGGTGACACCAAAACCGAGCTCGAAGTTCTTGTAATGATGAGCAAGGTGATATTTCTTCTGCTCGCGGAGGTAGGCGGGTAGTTTGGTGTGATGCATACTACAGAGAGATTGTTCGAGAGTTGAAAATAAAAGCAAAGAGATCGCTTACGCGTAGTGCATGCAGTCGTAAATGACATCTAAAGCAGGGTGTATTAAGTGAAAGACGCAGCCTTGGCTTGTCGACATCACTCACAGAAAAAGAAAGCTCCGGAAATGACTCCATTAGCCATAGCCGCAGGGAACAAAAAGTGCGCAAGACGTGTGAAAGGTAGGGACAATGCTGTGAACATCGCCGGCGGCATGACCAGCCTCAACCTAACCTGTTGGTTGAGCAAAGTATGGACAGAGTCAAAGCAGCCGAGAACTACTTACCGATCCATAGGAAGGTAATGATGAACACCATGCAGCAGGAAGTGTACGGTCAGAAATATGGGCGTGTCCGGTAGGTAATAATCGATGTGAAACAAGAAGCGGTGCAGAGTGTATTCGAGGATTGTCCACACGAAGTTGCCGAACAAGAAACACAGACCAGTCTTGACGTACGCATCCATAGGCAGCGAAAATAACGACGCCAAGGGAAGGGAAGGGTTGACGAGAAAGGGTGCGACAGGACCGGCAAATTGAAAGACGGATCGCAGGCCGAGATAACCTGCAATGGGCAGCCAGATGGTAGGCACGACATACCATGCAGTTCGAGAGAAAATCTTGAGGTCACAAATCAGAATGGGATACCTTCAATGCCATGTAATGACATACCTCGAGGTAGTCCGGACCAAAGAGACGAACGCTCTCAGCGAGATGACGAGGCTGGTGGACCTGTTGTAGGTAATACGATTTACTGTAGTGCATGAGCTATTAGAAAGGCTCAACAAACAAGACTAACAAGCTACAACTCACCTAAAATTCGCCTCCCACATTTGAATCAACAAAGGCTTCCTCAAGTCCAAGAACATGTTCTTTTCAAAGTCTTTCGCCTCATCTGTATCCTCCGGTTGGAAATCGTCGGCGGGGACCCAATCCTCGCTTACCAGACTCTCGCCTACGCCCAGCCTCCCAATGATGAACTCCTCTAGCATATCATACGCACTTTCCGAGTGCTCGTGTTCCTCCACATTGGTCATGGCAAGCTCCACATCTTTACCTGCGTGCTTGAGCACGAGGTCGTCCCCACCAGGGTGGTCGGCAAGGAAGCAAGTAACGTCGTACACGCGGCCCTTGTACGTGACCCAGCAGCTCGCAGCTGAGTTGTGAGCCTCGACGTCCTCAGAAGTAAAGATACGGATGCGTTTGGACATTGCTCACGACTAGGGGGAGCAAAGTTGATGGGTGAAACGGGGAGAGTCAAGTCACTAGTTACCGACTCGTAACTTTAAACACTCGGTCAGGCCACATTAGATTATGTAAGTTTTAGTCTGGAGTTGCCGCGGCATCGGCGTTTACTTGCTCAAGATGACCAGACCGTTCACTTGTTGTCCACCTCTACACAGAGCTACACAGTCGAGGCTGTGGTGCAATGTGAATTCAATCAACCATCTGAACATGGATACGCGAAGTATATGCGACAATATCCATGGGGTGAGCCACACAAGCTGGAACGATCTGGTTCACCACATCTGTTCATGACTAGCTAATCACCTCCGGAGCAAGCTCTACCGGAATCACCCAGATGACTATTTTCAACCACCAAATCACGATGACCAACGCCGACATCTTTTTCAAATATGTACTTGATAAATAGGTCCCGAACCGCTGTGACCCCATACCTCCCCATACAAGCAGAACCGGGCAACTATATAACTTATTCAAATGGTGCATAGAATATTTTCATAAACTACTATAGGACATGTTCTACTTGGGCCCAGGCAACGCAATGTCGTCGACAGCGTCCCAAGCTTGTGTATAGAAGGAAGTCAGCATACCGCCCAATCGAGGAGGCAAACAGTAATCACTCTCGGGGGCTCGCCGGATGGGAATTCAGGAGAATCAGCAGGATTATAAAAGATCAAAGAAGATACAAGGAGCACACTGAGGCGGACGAACGCGCCCGCAACCATGGCTCTTCTATACTTGAGGGAAAGACGCTGATTCGTTCTTTCACATTCATTGCACCATTAGACGAGTAAATGCAGTGTGGGTTAAGAATAGACTGACCTATTCAATGCGAAGTGAGTGCAAGTCCGACCAAGTCAGCAAAGGGGAAGAATGGGAGAGACTCACAGCAAGCGCGCGGCGCGTCGTAAGGGAAGGAAGATAGGATGTATGGGAGGAAGATGTAAAGTCATCGCCGCGAAGACGATAGAGGGTATGAAAAAATTCGACGCTTCAAGTTCGCCGACGAACAGGCGAACAAGAGAATAAAAATGCCGCATGCCTGCCCGCCGGAAGACACGTCTTACGCAAAGAGTATCCAAAATAACCCCTTTGGCTCTCGACCGATCCCAATTTGCGATGGGACAGATCGTCGAAGACGACGTTGGAAAAATTTTGAGAAGTCCGTCGATGAACATCGAATAGTCGAACTGCGGAAGTAAACTCGCACCGAGTATCCAAGGGCCCCCTGTCTTGTGCGCATGACTGCAAGACATTTATTAAGAATAAGTGTCCCCAGAGGAGTTGGAAGTGAAGCACTCACCTTTCGATAAGCTTGTCATCGCTGACATTCCTTGAAGCGTAAGTATGACTTAGAAAAACAGGTTACGGTCCGGAGAGGGTGAATTTTATCCATACTATTGACGGTCGGAAGGCGACCCTTATATTTATATAAGCCTAGAAAGGCGATACGGTCCGAAGACGGTGATGATCATGTCCTCCGATAAACGGTCGAACAGAGAAGAATACTCTGCCGCACGCCTCCCGCAGAAGAGCGCATCTGATGGCATAGAGTACCAATACCCCCTGAGCCCACACGGCACGCCTCCTCAAACCACTCTCCCATTCCCGATTGGGACGTGGAGGGACCTCGAAGCTGGCCAGGCGACGAGGGAGCCCAAAGAGGGCGCGGGAGCCACTTGCGCTCTAGGGAACGCGACGCCGAGCCGAGAACGAAGCCTGCGACTGTTGTGCATTGCCCATGATCGAGACGCTTTGGAATACATGAACAGCGGGTTTATTTGCCCAATTGGAAGTATGCACGTCCGCTAAACAGCCGTGTCCACCACGAAAGGTTGGACCCACTCGGGGGCATATTTTTGTCCTGTAGAATAGTGAATCAACGGATGCCTTCGATTCTATGGAGTACGATACGTACCTCTTTATGTCAATTTATTTATCTTGTGAGCGTGTGGGTCTGTGGCGCTGGCGATCTAAAGGATACATGCTGAGGGAGAACAACGCACCTTTGTAGACCTTTGTGGACACCGACGCGGCTACCTTCATTATTTATATGTCCTATTCCTTTTTTTTCTTATCCAGGAATGTCCGTTTCATTTATCCTGTGCATAAAAATCAGACACAAGACTCGACAGCCTCAGCGACGGATAGACTCACCTTGACGTGTATCGATCAACTCACTTCAGTTTCGTGCTTGTGGCTCAGGCTAAAGGGAGAGGTGGCGGTCAGTATTGTTCATGACTACCGCAGGCCTGGAGGGACGTTGAGGTCAACAGCGTGTCTGCTGTAAAAAAACCGCCGCGACGATGCGTCGACAGCTGGAAGTGAGTAGAAAGCTAATATAAGCGGGTGGCATTGGGTGGGATGGGATGGGGCACTCACCACGTAGTACACGAACGCCGAGGTTCTCTGATAATCTCTAGAAGACGCTGTCCACCATGGTGGACAGCGGTGGTGCGCATGGCTGCACCGTGAGTGTTGAAGCCGGAGACGATAGACGCACGGAAGAAGTGGGCCACAATGAGATGAGGATACTGATGTGCGCTGCTGAATTATAGGCCTGAAGATGTCCAGGAGTGCTGCTCGGCGAGGGTGATGATGAGATCAGCACCATTAATGACAGCGTCGACCTGTTGTGGCCGCGCGGACCTATAATGAGTATGGGAGGTGACGGAGAGATGGTGGGGGTAGCAGGTGGGGAGAGACGGGCAATTGAGTCCCTTTTATAAGGGCCGGCCCATCGCCGCAGGCGGACCATCCGAATTCTCCTCTTTATCGATACGAGGGATGGCGCGGCATGAGCCAACCATAGACGGGCGTGACGGGATGATGAAAAAAAGAATAAGAACCTACAAGGCCAGGCACAATGGCTCCATGAACCGATGGCGCTGGCGTATCGAGGGTCATCTGGGAAGACGCTTTATGAATGTCCTGATGGGAGATAGTGTGAAAAAGGACTCTGCCGTGAGTGCAACGTTCAGGGACTAGAAAGCGGAACTAAGTAGTGTAGGGCCGGGACAGATGGCCCACAGCGAGCCATCGCACGTACATAAATTCTCAAAGATCTGATTTGAAGGGTGAGTGCACACAAACACGAAGCGTCACAATTGCAGGAGGCAAAATTGAGGATTATGTGCATACATACTTATTTGCCAACGGTTGGCAGACGCCATTCGCTGCATCAGTGCATCCTAGGGCATCGCCACAAATGAGGACGTGAATTGTCCACGTGCCGCAACCTGTGATAGGGTTGTGAGTTCAATGCGGAGTAGGTACTCTAGTTTGCGGATCATCAGGACTCAGCTGAGAATGAACTCGTATTCGGAAAACAATCACTGACCTTTTGGGATGGGAGTTGATTACCGGCTGATAATCTAGTTGTACGGAAGAAGCCCAGAAGAAGCCCAGTACCTTCTGAAGTCCGGTGCGTATATCATATATGGCGATCCACACGATGCGCCGCGACCATAGACACTCAACAAGTCAGGTGCCAAGACGGAAACGCTTCGATAAGGTGATGCAAGGAGATGCCCATGATTGTCCGTGGCTGCATCATCGGACCTTTGTCGCCAGGACTTGAGGTATGACAGATGTGTTGGTTGTGATGAGCAGGAGGCCGATAGATGATACTTGATCAAATACGAAAACCTCGACTGGGCTCTCAGGAAAAGGAATATAAACAGATGCATAGCATAGACTATGTTCATTTCGTTCTGTTGGCTGTTGTACTCCAGTACATCGGATTGCCTGATTGCCTGCAATTAAGAGCGAAAAATCATGCCGCCAGTTCGGACCGAACGAGCTCCTTGAGCTTGTCCTCCATCTCCCCGAAAATCTTCAATGCATCAGCGAGCTTCCGCGTGCTCTCCTTGTCGGCCACAAGCGCGTCGCGTAGCTTGGATGCGCCCGAGGCGAGGTAGTCTGCGTCCTCAAGCGCAGGAGCTATTCGCGCCAACAGCAGAGGATGGTGTTCAAAAAGGAGTGTTTAGAGGGAGGGAAACAACAAAGGAGTTAGGTGGTACTTATGCAAAGCAGAGATGTCGATTGGAATACGAACTTTCAGAGGTCATCAGTGAGTTGGCAGGTGGAGTCGGGAGGTCGACGAAGGGGTGCTCGAGTTTGGGTTCGTGTGCGGATGCTGTGCTCGGGGAGAGCGACGCGGGAACAGCAGCAAGTTGGTCGAGCACGGCGCCGGAAAGGGTGAGGTGGTCCGGGTTGAGAGAGGTCAAAGCGAGGACCTAGATGACAAAGCTCCGTGATTCATATTTGCCGCATGCAATTGGTTCAGTTGCGTACTTCAGCTGCTGTGACGATACTACATCGTGCGTGTAAAACATACTTTCGTCTAAGCAAGTATCCTGCAACAATTAAGACGTACCTCGCGGGCATGATCAAAGTCTTGGTGTCCATATGTTTGTATGCCTTGACAATGTCTGCGATGACAAGGGACATCGGGTGTTCTTTGGCAGTGTCCTTGTATTCTTTCCACAGCTCGGGTTCAAAGTGGACACGAAGCTCTTTTGAATTGTGAATGGCTGAGGTCAATCAATCGAGAGACAAGCTGTGCTGACCGTTGAAGTACGGTGCGATGTAAAGGCATCCAGCTTGGGAGGCGGCAAGAGCTTGGGGGGTGGAGAAGAGGCATGTGGAGAGCGTGCGGATACCGATCTTCTCGAGGTACTGGCAAGCGATGATGGACTCGGGTGTGGCAGGGATCTTGATGCACACCCTCTCCCTAAAGGATGGTTTAGCAATCTTGGTGATGTATTAAGGAGTGCATGATCTGATAGGGTTACTTTGGAATGCCGTTTGCCTCGAAAACAGAGACAAGGCGTTTCGCGTGGGCTATCGTCTTCTCGGTGTCGTAGGCAATGGACGGAGAGGTCTGAGCGTGTACGCGGCCCGTTAGATAGGGATATACGGCCTTTGCCAGGAAGACAGTCTAGTGGAATGATAAAATCAGATTATGGACAGGCTAGGATTAGAGGGATCTGCGCACGAATAGATCGGCGGCGTCGTCGACGATGCGCTGCTGGTCGTGGTCATTCAAATCATGACTGCTCGCTTGCGATTGCTGGACGGCTTCCTTGAATAAGGTCGCGCGTTCCGCGCGCACTGCCTCGGAGTAAACGATGGCTTGATTCGAAGTCATGTCGCAGAAGTGCTCGGTGGACGTCGTGTGTCGCGCCGCGACGTCAGGGTTCATGGAGTCGACATCGACGACGAGTTGGGAGCGGGTAGCTGAGAGGAGGGTGTTGGACATGGCTGGCGAAAGCAAGAACGGATTCCATCGGACGTAAGTTAAAGTATGTCCTGGTATAAGTTAAGTACTGGAAGCGGATCGTCGGTCCCCCCCGCGCCGTACGCCCAGGGCCATACTTATGCACGCGTCGCCGGCGACATCACGTGTGAGCGCGTCGTTGTTTGCGGTATGGTTCGAGACTGTGAACGATGTTGGAGACCTCGTTTCTTGTGAGTATCCTCCTCGTGTTCTCCCTTGCGTGGAAAATATGCTTCCACCACATCTCAGTTCACCAGATCGCGATTTCTTGATTCTTGATTCTCGCTCTCGTCTTGCTAGTTCAAAGTCTTCACCTGTTAGACGTAATTCTCCTGCTGTTACTACCGCTAGGGCCAATGCCGCAGAGCCCGATCCTCTTAAAGACCCTTTTTTGTCTGGTGTTTTAACCTCACAGTCTTCACAGCAATTTTCTGGAATGGAAGCCGCGAGAAGCTTGATCAGTCCCCCTCCTGAAGATAATGTGAGACAAGTCAGCAAACACTCAGTTCGTTTCGTCTGTGAGCTCTGTGCCTTCTCCGTGCCACTAACAAACCATGCTCCTATTGTATTTGAATACAGTCCACAAGGTGGAGATCAGAACCTGCACAACGCTCCCTTTCGCCGCCTGCGCGATCTCGTTCTCCTAATCGCCCCATCACCAACTCGCATTCTCCATCGGATAGAGGCGAATCGTCCAAACGTAAACGGACATGGGCATCGACCTCACGTATGGCCCACGAAGACATTCACGAATTCAGACCGCCCGAAGACGACGATCATGCTATCGAAGCCACTCCCAACCCTAAGCCGCGCAAGCAAAAGCGCCACACGCGTGCCGTCTCTCCCGAAAGTTCTACGCGCCAGTCGATTACCCCTCGCCAATCTCATCACCGCTCTGGGTCTCCCTCAAAATCAATATCACCGACAAAACCCACCCTTGTACAGTCACTTCCACGTAACGCAAATGCGGACGACATACCCTTATTCCCAATTCCCATTCCGTCACATGCCCATCGGTTTCGTCCTCGCTCGTCTACGCCCATACCATCCTACGAACCCCCTAACGAACGCTTCACACCCCCGCGTGAAGTCATCCTCACGCCTTCTCCTTCAATGGCCAAAGTGTCGAAGTCGAGCAAACGAAAATTCATGTCAGCGAAGCCCAATAAGGTGCTGAAGCTCCTAATCAAGAAGGAACCTCCTGATATTGATCTCAGCAAGCCCGCACCCCCGCCTTCGCCCACGGACGATCCCTTGCTCTTGCGCGGAGGTGTCCGCAGGAAGAAGCCATTGATGGTAGCAGTGAGTCCCACAGTTGCCAACGCGCGCGATACACCGTCGATTGCGTCGACGTCTCCGCCTGAGGCTGCACCTCAGGCCTTTTTGTCGACTCGTTTTGTTCTCAGTCAGCCTGACTTTGAGTTGCCGTCCGTTGTCAGTGATTCAGACGAATTACCTGGTCCACCCTCAATGTTTGATTTTACGGGTGCGGATGACGTAGATGATGAGAGCTCGGAAGAAGAAAGGGAGCGTGGGAAGGGGGATGAAGAAGACACGGGGGAATATACGGGGAGATTTAAGGTCATGACTGTACCGATCAAGGCGGATCCACCGACGAGTGCGACGAGGGATAGGATTGAAAGGTGGGGGAGGCCAAGGAGTCCCTTCCCTTTGAGGAACAAGGTGGTCGAGGAGGATGATGAAGAGGAAGATGGGGATCAAGACATGGAGAATGATACGGGAGAGGACTTGCATTCTGAGTCGACAACGGGTCCGGCGAATCAGAAGGAAGAGCGGCAAGAAACGAAGGAAGGCAACGAACCTAGTGCTGTGGAGGAGGATGGTCTCAGGCCTGAACAGCGGTCGACCGCAGATGATAGTCCACCTATGCAGGACGAACCCAGTGCGCCGCATGAACTTTACAGTGCGGAACCCCTTGAAGACGACATCCCGACTCCGGAGTCGCCTGTCCTCCATCCCGATGACCATGTCGACGATGTTCCGCCCATGGAGTTGGTCAGAGAGGACGAAAGTGGATTGGAAGATGTAGACATGCATGGCTCTCATGATCCAGCTGTGGATGCCTCCGTTGAGGGGGGAGAGCCTGCTGTGGACACCTCAGTCGAGAATGCCGAGTTATCGGCAGATGAGGTTCGTGAGGACGATGCAGGTCCTGCCATGCATCAGCCTGCTCAGGAGACGGATTCTGGGTTTCAGGATGGGAGTGTCAACCCTGAGGAGGCTGGAGATGTCACAGAAACCCCATTGGTGCAGCAAGCAGAGCAGACAGAGGAAGGCGATGATAACCAAGGGGAACGCGATCAAGAGGTGTCCTTCATGAGCGATCCTGATATTGTGCAGCGAGAAAAGTCAGTTGAAGAAGAGGAGGTAGAAGAGGAGACTTCTGTCGATCGTGAGCTCTCTGTTGACCCTGAGGCCTGGAAGGAGAAGTGGCCGTCAGAGGAGGTGCGTGCTTGGGAGTTCTCGAAGTAGGACGTTGCTCATTTCAATGATGTGGGTAGGTTGTTGAGCAGCCGGAGAATGACGAGGTCATGGGCGACGTTCAAGACGAGGATGAGGCTAGCTCTTCGGATGGAGAGAGCAATGAGGGCGATCAGAGTGTTATAAAGATTGTCAGTGATGATCCGTGGGCGGCTGCTCGAGCTGCTGCCATTCTCAAATCCGTAAGTGATCTCTTTTTCTGTTAAGAGGGTTTGCGTTGACACGGTGCTTGGGTGCTTTATAGCATGACTATGACATGATCGTGAAGGATCTGCAGGAACGAAGACGATCGTCACCGTCTGTGCAATCTCTGATGAAGAATGCTCGTCGTGCTGACGTCTCTGCTTCTGGTATACGCAAATCAGTATCGCCTGCCCGCAAGGCGAGGTACAGTCTTGGTGCTACGATCGGGGACAGAATGTTCATACCTGGCACCCCGTCGGCGTCGTTGTTTTACCATGGGCTGCAGGGAACGCCCGTGAAGTCTACGACGGCAAGATATCCACTTCGAACACCGTCCCCCGCAGCCTCGTCCTTCGGCTCCTCCGAAACTACGCTGCACATCGATATGGACGGGCCCAGGGACTGGACGCGCAACGACTGGAAGCTCCTCGATGCGTGCTTCACCGACGAGCGGCTTGCGATAAGTGCGCGTCTTGGGAAGGGAGGGGATGAGCTGGGTGATGTCGACTTGGTGGACCTGGAGAAGGTCGCGGATCGATTTGTGGTCTTACTGGGGGGTGAGAATGTCGTGGCCGGTCTGGGTTCGGCATGGACTCGGTTAGACTTCTTCAAATGCTCTTCAGACAGCGTGAGCTCACATAAAGTTTTTGTACTTCTTTGCAGCGAAGACCTTCTGAGACGCGCGAGAGCCCTTCAGAAGAAACAGCGCTCGGGCAATGTCGCTCCACCCACACCGAGTTTCCGTCAATCTTCTGTGGTGTCTACCCCTTCTGTACCGGACTTCACCCCTCTCAGCCGTGGACGTTTCGTCTGGTCTTCGAGCCGCCCGAAGCTGTCTGCCCCTGCACTCTCATCATGGGACATGGATGTCGACCGCCCAAAGCTACCACCATCATTATTGGCTCCTCGCTACTCACACCTCATGGAGGAGGCCATTTCCATCAGCCGGCAGGAACCTCCAGCTCGTCCGTCTGTAGATGAGACGTCAGTCAACGATATTTCTGAAACCTCTATGAGTTCGCAGGACATCTCGGTGTCAGAAGATATGAATAAAGAGCAGAGTGAACAAGCTCCTGCAGGAATTGGCAGCCGGGTCAAGGGCTTTTTCTTTTCGTATCTGCCGACACTGTCCAAATCCAAAGTGCCAGTGAAGACGAAGGAGGGTGGCCGACCTGGTCTTCCCTTACCGCCTCCTGAAGTACTAGAAAAAGCCCGCGGCCCCATCACTACGCCCATTAGCAAGCCTCCTCCAAAGCAGGCTCACCCCAAGGAGATCGTCAACCTTCATCGCGCCCCTGTGCCGCCGTCGAAGATACCCCGTATGCAAATACGACCGCGTCCCAGGCGTCTTGTTGACCTTCGGCATGTCACACTTCAGCCAGAGCCACCGCAACCTATCCGGATTCCTCAGCAGCGGAGGAGCAGTGGGGGGAGCGTGAAAGATTTGGTTCGGAGCTTTGAGGAGATGGATAACCTTGCTTCCGACGGCCGGCCGGTGTCCCAGATGACGTTCAATAAGCAAAATAGTGCGGCTGGGTCGAATGCGAATCCTACCACGCCGAGTTGAAAGCCGTAAGATTGGATCATTCGGATTTTCTTCATTTTATAATCTGTTTTGTTTTAAATTCCTGTATTGGATCGATCACTTTGCCTCGATATTCCTTATACTTTCGCTATCTTCGTGGATATGACATGTACAGTGTTGACCCAGTCCTTGATCCGCGACTTTGACCCCCCCTCATCCTCACTCGCAACTCATCATTTTTTTTTTAGTCTAAGTTGATAGATGTACAGTAAAGTATTAAAAGATGATATACTCGAATTATTTAAACCTGCCAATGAGTTTTGAGTGTGCTGCCCTATAAGTCACGGTGAGAGGCCAAATGTCACGCAACCCCAGTCCTTGCGCCGCGTGTGATTATCGCGTCGTGTGCCGTGACATGCTCATTAAGGTAGGACCCCTGATAATAGGGGGTGAGGTCGGGTCGAGCGTCCACCAGTAAAAGGCCCTCCGGCCCCGGACAGGTCGGGTAGTGCCCGGTTTTGATCCACCAGCAGGATGCCGGTTTGAGGCCGGAGGTAGGGTTTTTTGTCCACCAGTCGCTTTCCCTGTATGGGAGGTTGGGTCGGTCCAGCACCTCCATTTTAAACTCCGTGATCATGCCAATACCGTGAACGTCCATTGATCATCTAGTGAGCCACCGTGAATGTGCCATTTCTTACGTCGTACTTCAAGTCTGGCGACATGTCCGGCTTCGTCAATTCTAAACCATTCACATTGGTCTATCCGCCAATCAACTAAGCAGCCTTAAAAATATTTTGATGATTGTCTTGGTTACATGCTGTTGCACAAGGAGCAGTTGGTTTTAGCAGTTGAGGCAATAAGGCAGTCCAAGATGTTGATTAATGATGAAGATAATGGTTTGGAGTGAGAAATGGATATAAGTACATTATTTGAGAATTTTTATGCCTTTTTTTTGAAATTTTCTGAGATTTTGAGAGGTTGAGTAATTTACCCACCAGTTCTGCCAAAAAAGTTGAGGTCGGGTCACCTCACAGTAGGAAATTTCCTTTTTTGGGTAGCATTTTTTGTCCACCAGCTCAGAGCCGAAAGGCTGAAAAATCTAACTCGACCTCACCCCCTATTATCAGGGGTCCTATTAAGGTCACGTTTATTGATGCGCACCGCCCGCCTCTCACTTCGTGCTGTCACGCTTCAAACTCATGCTCACATAGATCATGATTATCTCCACCAGCTCTGCACCAAATCCTATAGTATGAAAGAGAAATATGTGCAGAGAAGTCCTACATATTTGATTGTAAAGTCAATCTGTGTGTTATCCCGACTGATAATATTGGAAGTCGTGTACAAAAGTTGAAATGGGCTACAAATCCACCAAATCACCCATATTTCAATTGCCAAAAAATGGGAACTCCACGCATTTTGCTGAGAGTTGGTATAAACGATCTCTTTATGTCTATCTACTCTGGCCCAAATTTATCAAGGTCATTATGCAAAATTGTGTCAGGTATACTCAGGTTGATCAAGGACTGGGGTAAAATCAAGGACTGGGTCAACACTGTATATCATCTTGTCTACATACATCTATACACTCAAGATAATTGTGGATCTATAGTTGATCTATAGGCTACATTTTGAAAGTGTGAGAAATCTTCCCTGCACTTAGTGTGCCTGAACTATAGGTGTAGTGATTGATAAGAAAAAAAATTAAATTAATTCAAAAGGGGGAGGAAGACAATTGTATCTTGATTTCTGAATTATTTACACATTCAACTTTGTTCAGAATTTGACTGATGTTTAGAGATGCATTGTGCATTAGATTGCTAAATTGAGAGAGCTTCACAGTTAACCCTTAGGGATGTAGATTAATTTTTCAGTGCAGACCACAAAAGATGTTTATTTTTTTGTTGTGCAAGATCTATTAATAAATGAGCAAAATCAATATTATAAGAAATGATTACAGTATTCAATGTATGCATTTCTTACTTAGGAGTCGTTGAATGAATGTGCAATATATATTATTAAATTATCTCATGCTTTTTGAAGTACAGTTGAATATCTCATAGTGCATAACATCAGTGATAGCTCAACCCTATGTATTATGAGGTCTTACACCACCAGGCCTTCAATTGGTGTCACACTGAGAAAGGAAACTTGGCATCGCATCAATTGTGTGATTTCATTGTGAGCTGAGATGAACCTGATGCGACGCTGAGATTGCCCAATTAGGCATGGTCTCAGGTTTAAACCCAACATCAAAGCCTGTGGATAAAATCTTCATTCAAAGCCCATTTTTCATCTTAGGTTTACACCCAAGGATGTGCAGCACAAGTCAGACACCAGCTGTGACTCAGTGTGATATGTTTTTTCAACTTCCTCCCACTAACATCGATTCCCTCTGACTCGCAAACATGCCTCCCTCACTGTCTGTTACAGTGCTGGCCTTGATGTTCCATCCCTCAAGTCAGCGACAGAGTCACAGCTCCCTGAAGATATGCCTGCTTTGATAAAATCTCTTCGTATTCTTTAAGGTGCATGCCACCAGCTCTGCATCACGCTGGCCCTCTCAGCCTTTACCATATCAACTGTAAGTCGACCTATCATTATTGTTATTTGGATCTAGTGCTTAAAAAAAAATGTTCTCTGGTGATAGTGCTCTTTGGCCACAGCCGACATAGCCTGTCTCTATATCATCATAAATGCAAATGGAGTAGACATGATTGCTGACTATCCAGAAGGAATGCATAGTTAAGAGATAGCTGCAAGGACTCATCTTGAGAGAGAGAAGCTTATGCATATTATGCGCAACCTCGCAGCTATACACTGCTTCTGAGAAAGTATGAGAGATTTCAGTTTTCATATTCCTTCTGACACAGCTTTCATAATATCGCCCAGTACCTTTGTCAATAATTCTATCTCATTGCGTTAGAGTAATCTGCTGTCCGCAATGGTTAAGATTAGGGTAAACAATGCAATGATGGACTCCGACTATAGTTATTCATTCAATGTGTGCCCACTCATTCTCCGTTCATCAGAGAATAAGACATTCCTAAATATGTAGACAAATACATGCTGCTCGCACCCACTCAATGACTTCATAGAAGAGAAGGTTAAGGCAGAGCAGCTCAGCATGCACATCAGAGCCTATTCAGTGCCTTCTTATTATCTTAGATGAGCCAGCCAAAGGTGCTTTTTGCCTGATGCTGACGGCCAGCTGAGCTCGGCCGATGGCCATGGGGCCCCATTACAGATGGTTCGGCTGAATAGTAGCTGGGCAGAGATATGAGCCTTGCCCACTCACTGTTTACCATCTCTGACGGGTCGGCCGAGCATGCAAAAAGTGTTTTGCTTGCTCGCCATTCACTGTGTCTAACAGTTCGGCCGAGATTCTTGGGGAAGGTAATGGGGTCGGGTTTGCTCGCCATTCACTGTGTCTAACGGTTCAGCTGAGCACCTTCTGGGCAGACATATGGGCCTTGCCTGCTCATTGTTCACCGTCTCTGACAGGTCGACTGAGCATGTAAAAAGTGTTTTGCTTGCTCACCATTCACCATATTCAATGGTTCAGCCGAGATTCTCGGGGAAGGTAATGGGGTCGGGCTTGCTCACCGTTCACTATGTCTGACAGTTTGGCCGAGATTTTTGGTGATGGTAATGGGGACCGTCTCTGACGGGTCAGCTGAGATTTTTAGGAAAGGTAATAGGAACCATCTCTGATGGTTTGGCTAAGATTCTCACGAAATGTAATGGGGACCATCTTTGATGGTTCAGCTGAGCCTCTCAAAAAATATAATGAGGACCGTCTCTGACAGTTCAGCCGAGACTCTTAAAAAATATAATGGGGACCGTCTCTGACAGTTCAGCTGAGATTCTCAGGGAAGATAATGGGATCAGGCTGGTGAGAGATAGCCAGGCCAAGACTTTTGGGAAAGGTAACGGGGTTGGGCTGGCTCGCCGTTGATTGTCTTTAACAGCCTAGCCGAGATTCTTCACCGGTGTGATCACCATTCTTCCTCGAGAAGGTGTAGAACTTTGCAGAATGGCTTTGGCTTCAGCTAGCATGGATTTTACATTATAATAGCTTCTTTCTCATATGCCACACTTGTCTATTCATCCCTGCTGGCACTTGTGCTGTATTTACAATGATGTTCACCGGTGTGATCACCGTTCTTCCCCGAGAAGGTGCAGAACTTCGCCGAATGGCTTCGGCATCGGTGAGCGTGGATTCTGCATCAAAATAGCTTTTTGCTCATATGCCACACTTGTATATTCATCTCCGCTGGCACTTGTGTTATATTTACAATGATGTTCACCAGTGTGATCATCGTTCTTCCCTGAGAAGGTGCAGGACTTCACTGAATGGCTTCGGCACCAGCAAGCGTGGATTCTGCATCAAAATAGCTTCAGGCTGATATCTCACACTTATATATTCATCCCCGCTGGCACTTGTGTTGTATTTACAATGATGTTTACTGGTGTGATCACCATTCTTCCCCGAGAAGGTGCAGGACTTCGCCGAACAGCTTTGGCATCAGCGAGCGTGGATTCTGCATCAAAATAGCTTCGGGCTGATACCTCACACTTGTATATTCATCCCCGCTCAGACTTGTGCTATTTTCTCAATGATGTTGCCTGATGAGATCACTGTTCCTCACTGGGAAGGTGTAAGACTTTCCCAAATGGCTTTGGCATTGTTTAGAGAGCATTCTTCATTACAATATCTTCCTTCCCATATATAACACTCATATATTCATCATGAATAACACTTGTTTTATCTTTTGAATGATATTTCTCAATGAGATCACTGTTTCTTGCTAGGAAGGCTGATGGCATTGCTGGACAGCTTCGGCATTGTATAGTGTGGATTCTCCATCCATAAATGTACCATTATATGTCCATACATTACAATCTTTAGAAATTATTCTTGCAGTAAAGTGATTAGATCCCCAATAAATAATGCCTCTTAATTGATATATAGTTGTGTCAATCATTATGTTGAGATCAAAGTCTCCAGCTATTTGATTAATTTCTAAGTGAAAGGTAATAGGTAAATGTTTGAGTATAGTTGTTCTTTGAAAATTATTAATACAAGATACACATGATCTTTCATCTTTTTTATCAAGTAATAATTTTACAATAGCTGCAGTTGAAAGACCTTTATGGCTTAAATCAGTATGCCATAAAGAACTTGTGATCAATGTTTCTTCAAATATTGTATTACATTGTTGACACCATAACTGAACTGATCCATATGATGATCTAGGCTTACATTGAGACATTATTCTGCATAATTCATAAACATCTGTGCTAATTGTTCCAGACATAAGAAATGAATTTTTATCAGCCTTGTTCAGTTGAAAATGTAATTTATTTCTTGCTTCATTGATATCCACATTTGTTTTAATTGCTCTCTCAATCTCTTTAGTCAACACACTTAGCAATGGATATCGCCTGACTTTATGCTTCCATGTGTCTTTATTTTCATTATATATATGCATATATATTGTAAACAAACTATCATATGCACAGCTCCATGTTGTAGCATTCCACTTGAATCCAACTAAACCTGTTTGTTGAGATATTTGACTTCTATTTTGTTTTTTATTTGAGCTTTCAGATTCTTCTTCAAATTTGCGCTTTCCTAAAATCTCATTGTCTAATTCATGCTTGTCTAAAACTTCATCATCTAATTTGATTTTTTTAGATTGTGTTATGGTGTCAGTCATCTGTCTTTTCTTTGATATTTTTCCTTTATCAACACTCAATTGTTCAAAATGTGTGGAACCTTGTGCAGGTACATATGTATGTGTTTAGCTCTTACTTGCATTATTTGACTCATTTTGTTCACTATCAACAGCTAATGTAGATGCTATTGGTAAAGTTTTCTTTGACTTGGATATCACCTTCCATTGCAAGTCTATATTTTCAGATTTTTCTACATTTGAAATAAATGGGCTTGACTTGGTTCATTTCAATGAATGATGAAGATGTTGTGGTACATAATCATTGCCTTTCCATTGACGATATGCAGTAATAAGCTGATGTCTTGTTTGACCTTGAACATCATATGGTAGCTTTTCTTCATATCTCATAGTTGTAATCTCATCTAGTATCTCCAACTCTCTAAATTCTTGCCGCAAGTCACCAGCTTTTAAACCTCCTGTGATTTTTTTAGCATCAAACCCTTGTATGAGTATTGTTCCTTGCAAAGTTGATCCACGTGATAGACATGTATAAAATGATTGATGTG
This sequence comes from Bondarzewia mesenterica, assembly GCA_004802705.1. Classification (NCBI taxonomy): domain Eukaryota; kingdom Fungi; phylum Basidiomycota; class Agaricomycetes; order Russulales; family Bondarzewiaceae; genus Bondarzewia; species Bondarzewia mesenterica. Next base: position 52,690 of record SGPL01000039.1, on the reverse strand, counting down.
AGAAACAATTTTGTGGATCAACAACATTATGTGCTCTTGTTCTTCCTTGTGATGCAAAATCTGTCATTGCAAGTTTGGCACTAAAGGAACTTGAGTTCGCTTGATATTAACTGTTTTACCATTAGGTAATTCACATTTGACATCAAGGGTTTGACTTGAAAGAGGAATGACATTCAATGGTAAACCCTCAAGTTGTATTGCAGATGGTGGATTTATTAACTTTACAAATACTGTATTCAAGCATGCATGTTCCTCATCTATTTTGTCTTTTTTCCAACCAACTACCATTCCTTCAGCTCCATTTGTCACACAACATTCAGTTGCTTCATTACGTTTAATCATCACTGGCAATNNNATACATAACTTNAATATTCCAGGATGATTTTNACTGCAAGCATGTTGCAAATTCNAGATTNTTTNTTGCAAATCTTCAAAAATTTCATTNTTACTANGAAGTGGATCAGAAACCTTCTTTCTGTNTTGTACTTTCTTATCATNATTATTCAGAGAAGCCCATTTATCAATTGAATAAAAATNTTGNGATTTGTTGATTTGACTCTCTTGCAAATNGCTNAGTACCNANTTCATTNATTTTATCTCTATNNGCATTGTATGATGTTATNATTGANACATCATGAAAGTTAGAGTTAGCCAGCTTTGGATTATCAACTCCTCTTCCTGCAATTCTTGAATTCAATAAAGCAACATCATNTTTTGTACAATCACNATANCNNATATTTTCNNAAGCTTTNCTAAAATCTTGATCTTCTTTTGATTGATTTATCTGCCTCATATTTTGTCTCAGAATGACAACTNTTGTAAATTCATGCCAAGCAAATTTTCCCATNGCTTTTTGTTGATTNAAATAGCTATTTGTTATGATTCNCA
>SGPL01000039.1:28454-46604 GCA_004802705.1 Bondarzewia mesenterica | reverse complement strand
GAAATNNCAATGTAAGTNTNATNATNANNACCTATTACAANCTTTTCTTCATANTTTTCANTANNNANATCTNNANAATCTTGCTCNACTTTTCTNACAAAGTTTNTCCAATAAAATGNNTGAAATTNAAAGTTNGTNTAATGATCAGGATGTCCTAATANATATAAAGATGCCATTGGNCCTCCAGTTTCTGCTTTTATAGATAATGCATTAACTAGCTGAACTGTCAGGGCTCAGCCTAAGCCTAACCCTAAATAATCACCAAATAGGGAGTAGAGTGTTTGAGGTATTCTGTTGTCTCAAAGCGCAGGGCCTTACGCTCACAACTGTGGTGAATTCCCAAGTTAATATATATTACAAACAGAGATAAGTACAAAGGGGGTGAGCTTACTTGTGGCGAATTCCCAAGTGCTGAAAACTGGGATACCACAGGTGCTGCGCCGCAGTATAAATACATAAATATGTTTAGGGCAAGTCTAGTGAACCCTGCCTGCTAACCAGTGTGTCCGTGCATCAGTCAGCTAACTCAGTGTATCAGTAAGCAAGGCTGAGCATGCATCAGTCAGCCAAGCATAAGTAAGCTAAGTAAGTATCATGTGACTGATCACGTGCCATAACATGTGATAATCTATAAATACGCATCTAGGCCCTAGTCTGACTAAGCTTAGATCAGCCGGTGCGACTAGTGGGTTTTCCAAGACTAAGTCTGGCCCCTTGTCTGAGTCCGCAGGTGCCCGGTCCTCCTTTATCGCAGGGCGATGCATCACAAGGCTAGTTAACCTCCTCGTGATATAGGTGACTAAGCTAATTACATAATCAGAAAAGAAAAAAAAAGACATAGTCATCACAGTACCCCCCTCTTTAAGGGGTTTCGTCTCGGAATCCAATCATCTCTTTCTATCGTCGAATTTTGCAGACATGCCTAGCTTCTGCCCAATCGATTGGAGTGGTTATGTAAACTCTTGGATTTTTATCCAATGAGTTCACAGCCTCAGGATAATCCCGATGAAATTTTGCAACAACTCGTGGTGCACCGTGTTTTACCACGTCTGCAGATTCTCATGTGTTTTCTTTGGTCGGGTAACCCTTCCAATGAATTAGGTATTCTAGGCATTTTCGCTGTATCCTGCTGTTCACAATTTCTTCCACCTCGTACTCTGGATCATCACTTCCTCTTCTGACAATTGGTGGAGGGGGAGGTTGAGGGTGACGTTCAGAAATCTCGTCAGGAACGTAGAGTTTTAATTTTGAAACGTGAAAGACAGGATGAACTTTCATCGTTTGGGGAAGTTTCAGCCTATAAGCATGGCTTTGGATCTTCTTTGTGATTAAGAAGGGACCAAGACGATGGTCGGACAACTTTTTCATTGGTCGATCAGTTGTAATGTCCAATGCATCGAGCCAAACTTTATCACCAGGTTTATAATTCGGTGCTTCCCTGCGATGAGCGTCATAGAACTGCTTCATGTCTTCTTGGGCCTTTTTAAGAACCGACTCTAGTTCTTCATGAACTTTCTTCATCCTACTGATGAAGTCATCTACAGCTTCTACTTTGGTCTGTGTGTGGGGTTTGAAGCCCATACGCGGGTGGTAACCATAATTGGCAAAGAAAGGCGAGACTTTCATTGAGGCCTGTACTTTGTTGTTGTAGGTATATTCCGCGATAGGGAGCCACTCAGTCCAATCATCCTGACGGTGGTTTACAAATAGGCAGAAATATTGTTCTATTTCTTGGTTTATCCGCTCTGTTTGTCCGTCCGTCTGAGGATGGTAAGCTGTAGACAATGCTGTCTTTATCCCTAGCATTCGGTTTAGCTCTCTCATGACTTGAGATGCGAACTGGGGTCCTCGATCAGATGTAATTTTAGATGGCAAACCGTGAAGCTTCCAGACATTGTCACGAAGTAATCGTGCAACTCCTTCAGCAGTCACTGTGGAAGTGGTCGCCATCGTATGTACCATCTTTGTATACTGGTCAGGTACTATCAGAATTGAGTCATAGCCCTGACTATCGGGAAGGCCTACTATAAGGTCCATGACAATGTTCTGCCAGGGACCAGATGGTATCTCGCTAGGGTGTAAGGTTCCCATTGGCTTAGCCGGGAAAACCTTAGTGCGATTGCATCTATCGCACCCCTTGACATATTTGGCGATGTATACCATCATTTTTGGCCATGAATAGTCTCGTGCCACAAGCTCATGTGTTTTTCATCTGCCCGGGTGTCCGGCGATAGGCGTGTCATGAAATGATTCTAAGACTGCCTTTCGACAAGTCTCGGGAACATAAACCTTGCCTCTATGCAGGACAAGTCCCTCACTGTTCTCATCCCAGTCCATCAGCTGACTTCTATCATTCATCATCTCCTTCATCTTCTCATCTTCTTTCTGCTCCCTCCAGATCTTTCGCAATAAGTCCAAATTTATGAGAAAGGTCATGTTAAGCCTAATATATTCTGGCCTTAACAATATAATGTTCTTGTTGTTGTTTTCCCCTCGTGGGTGATTAGCTCATCGAGAAAGAGCGTCTGGTTTTTCTGACGACTTTTTAGACCTATGTGTCAGGTCCAGATTAAATTGTGAAAGGAATAACGACCATCTGGCTTGGCGCCTATTTAGCTTCTGTGCCTTCATGAAGTACTCCAGATTTTTATGGTCGGTAAGTACTGTTACCAGACTCTTTGCTCCCTCCAGATATTGCCTCCAATCCTCTAGAGCCCTGATGATCATGAGCATTTCTTTGTCATGTATCTCATAATTGCGCTCAGCAGGGTTTAGGCTTTTAGACAAATATGCTACTGGGTGCCACTTGTCATCATCTCTGAGTTGAGATAAAATTGCACCGGTCGCATAATTTGAGCTATCGGCCTCCACGAGGAAAGGTTTGTCCGCTTCAAGAAATATGAGAATAAATTCAGATGTAATAATATCTTTAAGCCTCTGAAAGGCTTCTTTCTCTGAATCTCCCCATTGCCATTTCTGTCCTTTCTTTGTGAGGTCATTAAGGGGTCATGCGATATTAGAGAAGTCCTTGACGAAGCATCGGTAAAAGTTTAAAAAGCCGGTGAAAGATCGAACCTCTGTGATGTTTTTTGGCTCGGGCCAATCTTTTACTCCAGCTACTTTAACCGAATCCATCATAATCTTATCTTGGCTAATAATAAGTCCAAGGTAAGGCACTTCTAGTTTCTCGAAATCACACTTCTCCAGTTTTAGAAACAAGTGGTTCTTTCGCAGCACTTCTAAGACTTTGCGAACTAATTCTCGATGTTCTTCAAGGGTTTTGGTAAAAATAAGAATATCATCTATGTAGACGATAATCTTCCCTGTTAGAATCAACTCTCGAAGAATTTCGTTCATCATTGTCTGAAACATTGCGGGGTTATTAGTCAGTCCAAAAAACATGACTAATAGTTCAAATAGTCCCTGGTTCATTAAGAAAGCCGCTTTCTACTCGTCTCCTTCTTTTATCTGGATATTGTTATACCCCCAATGGATGTCCAGCTTGGTAAAAAACTTTGCCCCTTTGAGCATGTCGATGAGTTCAGAAATGAGAAGGAGCAGATAACAGTTCTTAATCGTCATCGCATTCAGCTTCCGATAATCCTGCACTGGTCGAAGTTTTCCATCCTTCTTTTTGACAAAGAAGAACGGAGAAGCCATCGGAGACTTCGACGGTTGGATACGTCCACTTTTAATGTGCTCCTCTATAAACTTGTCTAAATGTCCTTGCTCATCCTGTGACAAAGGGTATATTTTACTGGGAAAGGGTTTTCAGTCTTCTGTCAACTCAATTGCATAATCCCACTTCTTTCAAGGTGGCAGTTCATCAAAGTCTTCTTTGGAAAATATGTCAAAGAAGTCCTTGTAGGGTCCTCTTAATATATCCTCAAAGCTCGTTTGCTTCTGCTTTTTACTAGCCTCGAATGCCATCTTAGTCGCCTTCGATTCAGTGGCGTTTATTGCATGGCGGGAATCTATGAGTACGAAAAGTACATGGTCCCCTTCCTCTAGCTGTTCCTCATCTGAAACATCCTCCACAAATGTCTCTTGATCGCTTTCTACTTCCACGAACGTGTCACGATCACTGTCATCATCATCATCAACTTCTTGGAGCTTGGGCATTCTTTTTGCCTTTCGCCTCTGTCGATCTAGCTTCTTTCGAACCACACATCGAGTCGGACATCGTGTGAATTCAATTTTACCCATTTTTCAATCAATCTCAGGGTTATGCAGTGAAAGCCAGGATTTCCCGACTATCACTGCTTTCCGCCCAAGATTTGTGATGGCAAAGGTTGCTCGTTCGATATGATCATTGATTTTCATAATGAAGTCGATGACTTCTTTGATCGAACTGTCTGAGTTCTTTGTTCTGTCAACATTATAGACTGAAATAAGGTTAGGTAACCACCACGTATTAAGCAGGTTGCCCTTCACAAATGTGCTATCAACGTATAAGTCCGTTGCTCCAAAGTCTAATAGAGTGTCGACCATCAACACTGCCCCAGTGTCTACGGTCTTTAACTCTATCTTCATCTTTTCGAGCCCATCTTCCATACCCATGCTTCTTACGTGTTTGGGTACTTTTTCCTCAGTCTTCGTGATCAGGGTCTGGTCAACAGATTTTTTTTATTTCCGAATCATGTACAAACATGTCAGATTCTGCGCCTTGTCCATCCGCATCTGAAAGAACAGAGAAACTATTTTTAGAAGTCGACTGTGTACCAACTAGTCACTTCCGTCCTGAAAATCCTTTGAGGAGCCCTCCACGAACTCCTGTGCTTTGCCTTTGCCCTTTTCTTCTTTAAGAACAAGGGCCCAGATCTCACTCCAGTCCATCTCGTTAAAGTTGATCTGCGAGCGGCAGTCACGCGTGATGTGGCCGGGCTTCTGACATTTGTAGCAAATGATCGGGCGGCGCTGTTTCATTGCGTCTACTTCCATCAGCTCATCTAACCTTCCTTGTGGTGGCCGCGGGACAACATGCCCATCCCACGTCCTTCTCTGTCCACTGCCACTTCCCCTGACTTGGTCCTCAGAGATTGCCCGGGGCTTAGCCACCATGGTGGTCTTCTTTTGGGTCTGACCACTGCTGTGTGCCTTCTCCCTGTTAGAAACCGAGATGTATGCGCGTGCCTAACCGGACTCTCAGTCCCTCAGTCACAATGAAAGCGACTAGATTGCGTACCTAACCGGACTCTCAGTCCCTGTACAATAGGTACGTTAGTATGTATCGTAGTGAGTGTGTGAATGAGATCTTACCTCAGTCACAATGAAAGCGACTGAGGGATGTACTCGTAGTGTGCTAGGTTTATATATCGTCCGCCCATGACCTGTCCAATGCCTGCTCCCAGTGACATATCCTCCTACTGTCACGATACGTCCACCCGATGACGCTTTGCTCTCGTGCATCTGACCGTGCATGTGTCAAACTCCAATACTCCCAAGCCTCGTTCTCTCTATAAAGAAGGTCATATTTGACCGCCTTTGTGAACCAATCCTCCAGGTCCGTGGGTCCTTCTCCTGTCATCAAGATTTTCAGCATTAAAAGCCTGTTAAGACCCATGCAGAAGTATTCTATGTGAGCTACCTCATTGTAGCCCGTGTGTGCGCCATCAGTAGACGAAATTCTGTGATGTATTCGTCCACCCGGCGAGCTCCTTGTTTAATGAGAGACATTTTTAATTTGGCGTCAATGTCTGCCATGACCACCAAAAATGCTCCCTCCACCTTCTCCTTGAAATTCTTCCAATCGTCCACTATGTAGGGCGTATCATCTGCCCATTTCTCTGCTATCATCGCAACTATGTAAATCCCCACCCAATCAGCTGCCGTGCCTTTGCTCATATAAGACAAAGTGAAGATAATCTTCACCCTGTCTTCTTTAAACTCTTTCAGTTTTAGCATGAATGTAAGTTCACACTGCCTCAAGAATTTTTTTGATTTTGTTGACGTCTCTGTCAAAAGGCTCCGGCTTGGCTATCTTGGCATAGTCCAAGGGATCGTCTCCTCCTCCTCCTACTGCACTACTTTCTGCTGACATCCCTGTATTTTGAGGATGTGGTACGTAAGGTGGAAAACAATTTTCTTCCTCCAAAGATACTCCGCTTAATCCTTGTGTAAGAACTGAGTCTCCTTCAGGATCAGGGAGCTGGCAGATTGGCGAATTTAGCGCAGATAGGGGGGGGGGAAGTTACTATCCGAAGGGTTGGCCATGCGAGACTGTGTACGGGAGTTTCTGGGGGTGTCTGATATAATGAGGGAGGGGGCACGTATATCGGCGTGGAGGTCAATATCGACCGGCTGTGAGTCTCTACTCGTGGATGCAATGTAATGATGAAAGTCACTACCATAACCAGAAGGCAACCCAGCCAGGATGACGTAGGGTTGATTTGAGAGAAAACGGACTCTGTGATGAAAATAGGAGAGGAAGATACGCGATAAATTTGGGAATTTCCCAGCGAATTATAACGCGTTCGACCTGAAGAAATCCTTGTTCGCCTTGACTGAAGGTAATTGAGATTTGGCAAATATACTGATGTCTGGGACGAATGATGCAGAATCTCCGCTTGTCGTACTGCATACAGCTAGGTAGGGCAACCTAGTTTTTGACTGTATGTGGCTCTGCTGCACGCTCTTATGACAGCTAAGCCTAGGTATCGTACAAGAATGACCGAATAAAAGGTAAAATAGAAAAGTGCAGTTGTAACAAGTGCTCTAGGTGGGATTGACTACCACACTCTAGATTGGGACACTTGAATGCCGCCCACTTAAGGGTCAACACCAACAGTTCACTTTTCTGGGGTATCTTTAGGGTTTGTGCCCTAGTCCCCGCAAAACGAAGCTAATCTAAAAGTGCTAGTGTAAGAGTAAGTATAGTAAATATTCATGTATCGTAAGTTGTATCGTAAACTAGCGGCTGTCAGGCGTGGCTTACGTCGAGACTTACGGTGTACGGGCAAAGGAAAGTCTGTGAAAACAAAGGGTTTGGTGGCGGTGCGCATGGTTGAAGTTTTTAGCAACTGTCAGGGCTCAGCCTAACCCTAACCCTAAACAATCACCAAATAGGGAGTAGAGTGTTTGAAGTGTTCTGTTGTCTCAAAGTGCAGGGCCTTACGCTCACAACTGTGGTGAATTCCCAAGTTAATATATATTATAAACAGAGATAAGTACAAAGGGGGCGAGCTTACCTGTGGCGAATTCCCAAGTGCTGAAAACTGGGATACCACAGGTGCTGCGCCGCAGTATAAATACATAAATATGTTTAGGGCAGGTCTAGTGAACCCTGCCTGCTAACCAGTGTGTCCATGCATTAGTCAGCTAACTCGGTGTATCAGTAAGCAAGGCTGAGCATGCATCAGTCAGCCAAGCATGAGTAAGCTAAGTAAGTATCACGTAACTGATCATGTGCCATAACATGTGATAATCTATAAATACACATCTAGGCCCCAGTCTGGCTAAGCCTAGATCAGCCGGTGCGACTAGTGGGTTTTTTAAGACTAAGTCTAGCCCCTTGTCTGAGTCCGCAGGTGCCCGGTCCTCCCTTATCACAGGGCGATGCATCACAAGGCTAGTTAACCCCCTCGTGATATAGGTGACTAAGCTAATTACATAATCGGAAAAGAAAAGAAAGGACATAGCACATGAACTAGTAGTTTTTGTGCTTTTTCTTTTTGCTCTAAAGTTCCATTAATTAATTCTGTATTTCTTTCAAAAATTGCTTTAATTGTTTCAAAGATGATATGTGTTTTTAAAGGTATTTTCACTATATGATCAGCTACATATGCAATTACAGCCTTAATTGCTGTACCAGATAATAAACTTGTGACATCAGTGTTGCATCATAATAAATAAGTCAAGCAAAGAGTAAACATATTTAGCCAAGCTTCACCTTTCTTCATTTGAATATATTCTGTGTCTATATCAATAGTTGAACATGGATGAATCTCACGAGAAAACCTTGCTTTGCAAACTCCTATAATGCAATTAGGGCTTTTACTGCAATCATGAACATTTGATTGAAATAAAAGTTCATCAATATCTTCTTTATATTCAGTCCACCACATTTCATTTCTTTCATAAGATTCACAATTACCACAAGTAAAATTATCACATGTCAATGGCATAGCTTGTGGAAGACATTCTATCACTTTNAATCGATCNGAATTTTTATTTTGTTTCANNGNAAATNTNTCTTTNACATTCTCCATTGTTCNTGTNAAAAANTCACCTTGATGNACACCTTCAAGATATTCAATCATTNTCTTTTNAAAATCTGAGTCTGANTGCAACAANCGATCTCTAATTTCTTGTGGAGTAAGTGANTTNNTTATCNANAAAAGCATGTGCAAATATAAAGTCAATCTTCTTTGTTGCTCAACAGTACCATAATAACCCGATGTATTTCCATACATGCCTAAATGCTTTGTATTGACTCCTAAGATATGTGTTATAAATGCATCAATAACTAGTTTAAAATATCATGCTCCAGCAACTGGATTATTTGCAATCAACTTGTAGCGATTATCATCTGAGATTTTTAAATTAGGTTTAAAGATTTCCCCTGTATCTGCATAATATAATGATATTGGATGTTTATTATCAGCTGGTGCAAATGTAATAAACCATGAAGGAGCACCAAGGTAGGCTGTCAAAGCCCATATTTCATTATACATATATTTCTTTTGTGTTTGTAAACCATCCACACGTCCAGCTACATGATCAATGTCATTAAGAATTTGAAAACAAGCTTTCTCTTCATTGGTTGAAGGCTTCACCTTTTCACCTGCTTTCAATCTATCAATCAGATTTGATAGTGTCTCTTGATCTATATTCATGAGTCTATTTACAATATTAGGAAATATTTTTTTATTTGCAAGAATATATCCACTAGTTGTAGAATCTTTGATTTGTTCATGATTAAATGCTGTCAAAGGAAACAAAGGCTCAAGTTAAAACTGTTTATCATGATACATAAATAGCTGTTTCTTTTGAGTACTTTTGGGAATATTAAATGCTATTTTAGAATTTCCTAAACCACCTAACCCATAAGGAAATAACCAAGGAAAGATTTGAGGATATAGTTGTAGATTGTGATAAATTGATTCAGGTGTTTCAGCATGACCTATGCCTAAGAGTTTGCCACCTTGAGTCAAATGTTGCAATGCTAATGTTTTCAAAACTTTTGTTGATGAATTCACCACTTTATCGCCTATCAATCCATGTATAATAAAGGGACATTCACCATTATTTACACCTTCTTCTTCATCAGCTTCATATTTTGTCATAGATTCGAATAATATAAACATGCTACTGCAGGTTCATTATCTTTATATGAATTCAAATTCTCTTGTGATATTTCTAAATTGCTGTAATCTTCATGATTTAATTTCAACCACTCAAGTGCAGCGGCAACTTTATTTCTTCACACTAAAAGAGGTGTTCACCTATGATCTAATTGTGTAGGTCATATTGGTCCAGTATAAATATATGCAAGCACTTCATTCAACTCATCACGACTAGGGGGTAATCTTGCATATACTTTTGGTGTAGGTGTTGAGAAAAATACTGTATTAGATTTAATTTTATGCATGCCAGATGATACTTTGATTATATATTGATTATGATAAACCCGCGATATAAGCATCTTTTTAGCCCATGTTAATCCTTTGAGTTGTGATGGAATTTCTCTTATCCAATTTCCATTAGCTAAAGATTCACGTGGTAGTTTATTTGCTTTTAGTTCGCATAAACATGAATTGCAAATTGAATCACAATTTGAAAGCAAGATAGGCCCATTTAATTCTTGTATGAGATCGTCATAAGCAAATCGCTCACATCTTATAATTCCTTCATTAGGTCGCGATAATATTGATAAATCCAAGTTACATTTTGATAAAGAATGCAAGCTTGTATTAACAATCAAAGATGCACACACAGCACATGCTGATTCCTCAATTGATTCAAGTGTAGTTGCATTACAAAAATTATTAATTATAGTAGTAATGAGATCTTTATTTGGCACAATTGGTGGAAATAAAGATTTGCTAATTTTAGTTGTGGATTTCTTTTGCGTTGAATTTAATTCCATAGTATGATCAACCATAATAAACACAGTCGTGTGCTGAGTACAATTAAGCACCTTGACTATATCTCTTAAACTTGATATTGATGTTCTACCATTTATACGCATTTTGTGTTCATTCGCTATAGCAAATAGTTGTTCCCTTGTTAACCGCTCAACTAAATCTATTAATGGAATATTAGCAACTATAAATGCTGATTTTAAATTGAATTCTGTAGCTAGCAATAAAGAACAATGTTTAAAAAATTTAAACTTTTTACTTTTTTTTATGATCATCAGACTTATTAATCTGATAAATGTAAGGCTCTAATTCTTTATACAGCCAACTATATTTTCGCCCTTTTTTATCTGAAGTAGCACCTCTAACTTGTATTTGTGTATTTTATTTTTTTTTATTTTTTTTATTTCTTTTTTAGCTTGCATATTATAGGTAAAATTATGATAGCATGATATAATCAGCAAACACGGGGTAATATATTTGAATGTTTGAGCAAGTAATGTATGATACATGTATTTATTGCATTGCACATGCTCAATGCATAATCTTACACGCATAATTTTTGTATATGACGATGTAAGAGATGTGGTATTCATGAAAGTCAAGGATATATCACTTTCATTGTGATATTTTGAATTTGCATATGAATAGTAATTAGTGCATATTTTTGTGATGCAAATTGTGATTAATATCATATATATCATTTCTTTATATGTTTTTTCTTTGTATGTTTTTTCTTTGTAAGCCTTCTGGTTTTGCTTTTGCATAGTCTTCTGACAGAGTGGTGGTTTCAACCAATTTGTGCACTTTCTATGCTGGTAGTTACACTGTGATATCCCTTTGGATAACTTAATGTGGCTTTTGCCTTTATTCATATGCCTTCTAGCATAATAAACCAAAAAATACAAAATAAATGTAAAGAAAAATACTAAAAACAATATCTAAATATAAAGCATGTCAATAATCTCAAGTTTGATTTATGCAATATAGTAGACTCACCACAAAAAACATGCAAGTGAGCTGCAGGGATAGGGCAGGGATATATTGTAAGAACAGGTGTTTCTGCTTTGAATCAGAACTTTGTGCAAAAGAATAAGTGGTACAGCACATACCAGAGTATCTGTTATCCCATTCAGGCCCTGCCAGCAATCCCTGCAGTTGGCAATGGCCATAAGAAGGCCTTGAAGCAGGTTATACAGCTGCAGAGTCTATAACAGAAAAGGACAGAAATTTAGTGTAATAAAGAAGAAACACTCACTACAGCTGAATTCAGCCTTTCTACAGCAGATGATATGTAATCTGCCATAGTTGTGAAGAAGTAGTTGAGTGTGAGCACGTCAAGTGCAATGTAGGGCATGGTTGTTAGGTGGAGAGATGCAAAGCGATGACAAGGTGACCATTTGTTTGCTCACTTAGTTATCATATTGCGCGCGGTCACGTCCTCTTTTAAAGTGTCAGAATGGTAGAAGCACCTCTCTGAAAGTGTGTATTAACAACATCATAAATTCTGCCCTCACTTACAGGCGATGCCCGCCCATGCGCAGTAGGCTTAAACATGAACGGCGGGTGCACGCCAGCCTAGACCTAGCCCGCTTTCGCCCTCCACCCCCACAATTCACCACTCACAGCATTAGTCGAAGCCTGCATCACCGTCGCAGCCGTTGACTGAGAATTTCCTGACATGCCCGTCGAATGAGGGACCAAAGGTGATTGTAGTGCCTGTGGCCTCAATGGATACCTCGATGGATACCCATGTGCTTTTTCTTCATTTCACGGTGTATGTTTTGATTGCGAATCACATATGATCCTCTCAGGCATCAGTACATGATTTATCTTCTCAATCTTTCATTAGATATGATACTGATCAATGTACAAAATAGAAAAATGTGATGGTCACGGTGGAGCTGGCGGGTGGGGTCATGGTGCAACAGGGGGAAGAGGAGGCCCACGTGGCCATGGAGCATTCAGCAGGGGAGGGGGAAGAGGTTCGTTCAGTGATCGTGGGCAGGGAGGTTCAAGAGGTGGATTTGGAGGCAGTCGTGGTGACAGTCATGGTAGTGGTCATGGTGGGTTCAGTCGAGGCAGCGGTCAGGTAGGTTTCAGAGAGTCATGATGGTGCGGTGTTTTGCTCACGCTTCACGATTCCTATTGTCCATATGTCTGAGAATTATACTGATATTTTCATGGCATTGCAATGGCTGTCTCATGAAAAACAAAACAAAAATACATACTAAGATGTCTTCTACAGTCACAAGTAAGTATAAATCTATACAGATACAAGAAGAGATGTCGACTGTCAGTTCTTCAGGGCTCGGATCTCTTTGTCGGCGGATTGGAGCTGTTTCGACTGCTCGAGTTGTGTTTGAGCCTTCTGACAATAGGAATCAGTTATTGTGGGCATGTGTATAATGATGCAACGTACTTGATGCAAGCCCTCGGATATTGCGCAGACTTCTTGGAAAGTTCTCTCCATCTCAGCAAGTCTCTCGTCTTTGATTCACAATGTAAGATGTAAAAGCGATACCAAAAAAATACTGCCCACCATCAATATCATCACCAGTAACCATCATATCGTCCTCGACTGAGTCTTCAATAATGTCCTCCTCAGCATGCTGATGCTGTAGCAGGTCTTTCAGGAGCGTGACTACCTCCTGCGGCCTCGTGCGACATTTCATGGCCATCTCGCGATTGGAAATGAGGTGGTGGTTGGAGAGGGACCAGATATGTCTGTCCAAAGCTTCATCGAATATCTCAGCCTCTGGAAGTGCAAGAGAAAGGGAGTCAGGATCAAGTCAGGATCCCATGGCATCCCTACGTACCTTCTCTATCCCCGTTCAACTCTTCAAGTATCTGTCCATTTACACGTACATTTGGTCGGGCCTTGCCAGACGTCGAGTCTATGGTCTGCCATGATATCACTACTTAGCACGAGGGAGGAAGAAAGTGGCCAGTCGAGATATGAACCTGCTGAGCATGAAGGAGAAAGACGGATTTGTGTTCAGTGAGATTATTGAGCACTAGATGCTCGTCCAATCGCGCGTATAATGCTTGGGAGAAGTTGTCTCTGATGCGTTGCCAATCTTATTGCGTATCTATCGACACTTGAGGGAAATCCTCTCATGAAGAGTCCATCGCAAAGGCCAGAAGGTGCGCAGAAGAGAGGACGTTGAGCGAACTGGGGGATGGAACTGGTCTTCAAAGAGATGGTAAGAGAGATAATAATAACGCAGGGTTGACTTTGGATGCGTACCAAAATGCGGGAAGGGTAGCGCGGCCTCTGCTTGATGACCCACTGCGGCATTTGAAGATTCGAATCTACTTGGGAAGCATCCATTAGCACCCTCAAACATTTTTAAAGAGCAGAGAAGTACGCACCCTGAAGACTCCGTCGAACTCATGGAAGCACTTGAGTGTCCGAGTCGACTAGCGACAGACGTGTAGGCGAAACAGTAGTACTTGCGTGCCTCATCTGCATCGCACTGTGGGGAGCACCGGGGCCAGCAGGAAAAATGGACTTGAAGTCGGGTATGGTGGCAGCCAACTTGCGCTGCAGGAGTTCGAGGAAATCTACAGTAGTGGCGAAGTCACCCTCGGAGTCTGCGAGATGAGATTTGGTAGCATACTGGCTAGAGGCAGAGATAGCACTAACTGAATTCGGTATGGTCCTGGTGAAAGGTAGGTAAGCGCGAGGCCCATGTATGCGTGAAAATGTCAGACATACAAGAATGCGTTCATGGCCCAAGTGGAATCCGCCGTCTCAAAACAAGGGGCTGGGAACGTGCTGGGTGAGCATGAAGCCCTATCGTGTTGAAATGGCGGGGCTAAGGATGGGACGGAAGAGTACGAACTGACATCATGATGAAACGATTGCACTGGGGATGTACTGAGAGGAGAACAAGAACCCGCTGTGTTGGAACAGCAAGCTGGAGGTGTGTATGATGACTGGGTAACATCATTAGTATGCAGAAAAAATGTATACACTCACTTCGATCTTCCTTGCTTTTATCTCCTTTGTACCCTTCCAGCTGTCCGCTCCGTGTTGAGTGCTTCCATGGGGCACCGCGATGACGAGGGGGTTTTGAGCAGGTTGAGACGAGAGACTTGAGTTTAGTAGAGAGAGAATGTAGTTCGACTAGAATGCGAAGACTGGGTAACTTACTGGTGAATTAGATTACCGGTTAACCGGTGAAGAAAACCTACAGTGAAATTGAAGCGAGCGTAGTTGTCAGTTTCTTACCAGTTTGTAATGAGACTAGTTTCGACTCTAATGCGATTTGTAGTTCACTAGTGCAACGATTCTGGGGGGGGTCAAAATGGCCCATGTTCTCGGCATAAGTAACGATTCCCTAATCGAGAATCATAATTATATGTCAGCCCAAAGCTATTTTGATGCAGAATCCATGCTCACCGATGCCAAAGCCTTTCGGCAAAGTCCTGCACCTTCTCGGTGAAGAACGGTGATCACACTGGTGAACACCATTGTAAATCCAGCACAAGTCCGAGCGGGGATGAATATACAAGTATTATATGTCGGCCTGAAGATATTTTAATGCAGAATCCACGCTCACCGATGCCGAAGCCTTTCGGCAAAGTCCTACACCTTCTCGGTGAAGAACAGTGATCACACTGGTGAACACCATTGTAAATCCAGCACAAGTCCGAGCGGGGATGAATATATAAGTATTATATGTCAGCCCGAAGCTATTTTGATGCAGAATCCATGCTCGCTGATGACGAAGCCTTTCGGCAAAGTCATACACCTTCTCAGTGAAGAACAGTGATCACACTGGTGAACATCATTGTAAATCCAGCACAAGTCCCAGCGGGGATGAATATACAAGTTGTATATATGGGCAGGAAGGCATTGTGATGTAGAATTCACGCTGGCCGACGCCGAAGCCGTTCAGTGAAGTCCTGCACCTTCTTGGGGAAGAACAGCGATCACATCGGTGAATATCATTGTAAATCTGGCACAAGTGCCGGTGGGGATGAATATACAAGTTTTATATGTCGGCCTGAAGCCATTTTGATGCAGAATCCATGCTCACTGATGCCGAAGCCATTCGCGAAGTTCTACACCTTCTCGGGGAAGAACAGCAATCACACCGATAAATATCATTGTAAATACAACACAAGTGCCAGCGGGGATGAATATACAAGTGTGGCATATGGGCAAGAAGCTATTATAATGTAGAATCCATGCTGGCTGAAGCTGAAGCCATTTGGCAAAGTTCTACACCTTCCTGAGGAAGAATCTAAGAATCTCGGCTGGGCTGTTAAAAACAATCAACGGTGAGCCAGCTCGACCCCTTACCTTTCCCAAAAGTCTCGACCAGGCTATCACTCACTAGCCCAACCTCATTACCTTCCCCGAGAATCTCAGCTGAACTGTCAGACACAGTAAACGGTGAGCAGGCAAGGCTCATATGCCTGCTCAGCTAATGCTCAGCCGACCGTCAGCATTGGGCAAAAAGCAGGTTCAGCTGGACCATACAAAGGCACTGAATAGGCTCTCAGCCCAGCTGTCTCAGATGGTCACCAATGATTGCTGAGCTATTTTTCATATTAGTTGGCCCAGCCCTCTCAGATAGTCACCGACAACCACCGAGCGATTTTTCATATTGGTCGGCACAGCCCACTTAGATGGTCGCCGATGACCACTGAGCTATTTTTCATATTGATCGGCACAGCCATCTTAGATGGTCGCCAATAACCGCTGAGCTGTTTTTTATTTTGCTGGGCCCACCCATCTCAGACGGTCACCGATGACTACCGAGCTATTTTTAATTTTGCTAAGCCCACCCATCTTAGATGGTCACTAATGACCCTCACATTATTTTTCATATTGCTGGGCCCACCCATCTCAGATGATCGCCGAGGACCCCCCATGCTATTTTGCATTCTGCTGGGCCCACCTATCTCAGATAGTCATGGAGGACCCCCTAATGCTATTCTTCACCTTGCTGGGCCCAACAGTCTCAAACCAACTCACTAAAATGTTGGGCCCAATCGTGTAAAACCTCGACAAGATACTGGTTGGGCCCAGGTCCGCTGGACAGTCTCAATCGGCGAGAATGCACGTTCGGCTAGTCCGTCTTAGACTATATCAAGGGACTGAATAATGTGGAGGCCTGAGGTGGAGACCATGCTTTCGAACAAATGACGGCCAGTAGCATCCACGACAACGGTGCGTCCACCTTTCGTCCATACACGCCCCCCCTCATGGTCGAATTGACGTGTCGATAGCAAGTTCTGGCCCATGTCGGGCGCGTGAATTGTGCTCAGTGTGCGTGTGACACGCTTCCCTTGGATAATGGCATCCTTAACAATGATCCCTTTTCCAGCAACTGTAAATCCACCAGGCCCAGCCGCACGACCCTCAGCGGGTTGTGACAGGGGCTCGTAGATAACGAAGTCCCTTCGATCCGCAAAGTAGTGGAACATTGCTCCAGAATCACTGTAGATAGCCAGCCCAGTGGTCATGGGAGGGTTGTGGCTGGCGACGAATGTGATGTTGGGTCCCAGTGCAAGGTTAGCATCATGGTGAGTCGTACCATCAGATTCTGTGTTCTGTCCACGATTCCGACGTCTACCCCACCATTCAGGTCGCCTATGTTCTGCTGCTCCGCCATCCACCCAACATTTATCGGTTGGGTGGCCGAGTTTATTGCAGTGGCCACAACGTGGACGTTGGGTGGCGACGAGTGCAGTCCCTGCCACAATGGGAGAATTGCCAACAGCAGGAAGATTTGTGCGGCGGAGTGCACTCGCACGGATCTGCGCTTCTTGCGATGAGAGGACCGACTCGGCTACCATTGAGTCCTGACAGGTAAGGAGAGTCATTACAACTGTCCCTAAGACCCCATCAACAGGGAATGTCATCAGGGCCATCTGACAGAACTCCCCCTCAGATATTGCAGCACCAGCACGATTCGCGGTATCACGGAGCATTCGCAGAGTTTTAAAGTGCTCCGTGACCACCGTTCCATCAACATACCAAGTGGATGCGAGGCGCATACGCATATCCTGAACAACAATCGGGTCACGGAGCTCGAACCGATTGCGCAATGACCGCCACGCATCAGCGGCAGAACCGGCAGTATGCAGCCCTGAGCTTGGGATGTCAGCGACGTTGAGGATAATATGCGCGTGAGCCAAAGTATCGCGCTCTCACCATTCAGTATTGGTTGCCGCATATGTAACAGGAGCACCAGCACCAGCAGGTGCAGTTGGGGGATAGATAGGGAAGAATGCTGAGAGAGGTGTGACACTGTAAGGCGATGCTTGAGAAGGTGGCAGCACAGGTCCTGTAGGCAGGATTGGAAGGGCGAGCATTGCCGCAGCAGCAGGTATGGCCACAGCAGGTGCTGCCGCAGCTGTGGGTGCCTCACCGGCAGGTGCAGGTACAGGCGCAGGGGTTGGTGTCGGAGGTAAAGCAGTCGGGGAAACATTTTACGAAGGGGAAAGTATAGTACCAAGCAAGTAAGGTTCTAATCCTCGTACTTGGCAGACAGTGTATACTCGTGGCATCCAATCTGCCCAATTAGCCATCGTGAGGCGCTCTGCCTCGGGGAGGATATACACCCCAAGGGATGAGGAAAGCCCAGTCGACATTTTGCTAAGGCGGGAAAATTTTATCGGTTCTCCTTTTCAATATTCACGAGTGAGTCGAGGCTCGGGGTGAGACTTGTAGGACAAGAGCGTTCAGTAGGTTTGATGTTCTGATCTTCAATAGCGACAAGCAGGGCCCATAACCTGTTGTGAGAGATGATCTGTAGAACGAGCAAACACGCGAGTCACGCTCAGTCGTCCGTCTCGTAGGAGGGAATAAAACGACTGAATTAGTTGTACCTGTAGAACAAGCAAACACGCGAGTCACGCTACGAGTAGGAGTAAGTACGAGTAGCACAAGGAGCAATAAAGTATGGAGCTCACCTCAGTTGTCCGTCTCGTAGGAGGGAATAAAACGACTGAGGGACATCAGCAAAAGTGTCCAAAAATGGCGGAGGCTTGTGGCGTGNACCTGCNNNNGNNGANNNATTCATCNNNNATGGNANNNNCNNGNNNANNA